>CALNHX010003563.1:0-146856 GCA_940337035.1 Agriotes lineatus | reverse complement strand
ACGACTTGCTTACTATACAGGAGCCAAGTATCTCAGTCATGCACTCACTGTTGTACGACCGCGGCCAGACAATTACCCGACTGGAAGCACGTTTGTTTCTACCTCGCTCCCCTATTCCTCAGCCATCATCGACAGGTCGAAGCACACGGTACTGCTGGTATCATCTGAAGTTTGGCAACCGAGCCCGCCAATGCAAACCAATTTGTGAATTTCCTATTCGGGGAAACGAAAGACGTGGCCGCAATTAGAGGCAAATGCTGCCACGCACCGTAGTCGCCTCATTGTACACGACCCTACCACCCAGTTGTCATTTCTCAATGTCACTGGAACAGATGTACCTATCAGTAATTCCTCCGACGAAACGTAATTTGCCGGTAGATTCGTATCACCTCTATGCCGCCAACGCATCGGATCGGTGATCAAGACCTTCGGACAGAAAACCGTGAAAGTCGGACTAGGCCTTCGTAGACTATTTAATTGGACTTTCATTATAGCCCATGTGACTAAGCTTATCATTGGGGGCGATTTTTCAGAAAATGTTAGTTTGTTAGTCGATCGCAAGAACCGCTGTCTTATTGACCAACTAACTTCTAACCGCTCACTATGTTCTGTCGTAGGTAGCCCAATTCCCAGCATCAAGACCTTCGATCAGCATATAACGTACTACGATATTCTCCGTCAATTCCCGGCTATAACACGACCACCAGAAATCGTCCCCAAAGTAGCAAAGCATACAGCAACGCATCACATAATCACTAAAGGACCACCGGTGTTCAACAGGGCTCGTCGGCTTGCTCCAGATAAACTTGAGGATGCAAAAAAAGACTTCCAGTTCATGATGGATGCAGGGATCTGACCCCATTCCAAAAGTACATGGGCGAGTCCATTGCACATGGTTCTCAAAAAATATGGTACCTGGAGACCTTGCGGATATTTTCGTCGTTTAAATGGCTCAACACTCCCTGACCGGTATTCTTTACCACATCTCCAAGACTTTTCGCACTCGCTTCAAAGCAAAACTATCTTTTCCACGCTGAACTTAAATAGATCATATCAGATTTAAGAAGAAGACATTCCTAAAACAGCAATAATTACACCATTTGGATTATTTGAGTTTGTAAAAATGGCGTTTGAGCTCAGAAATGCTGCTCAGACAATGCAACGCTTTATGCATGAGGTTCTAGAAAATTTATCTTTCGTCTTCGTGTACATAGCCTCCCGGGATGAAACGAACATCGAACGCACTTGATACAGGTTCTCGAACGCTTGGGTCACTTTAGCATTACAATTAACATGGCCAAATGCCACTTCGGACAGAACGAGGTGCCCTTTCTCGGTCACTGGGTCACGGCGGTAGGGATTCAACCGCTACCCAAACGCGTAAAAACTATCTTAGAGTACAAGCACCTTCTACGGCATAATTATGAGCTTCGTCAGTTCCTGGGAATAATAAATTTTTACCGCGCTTCCTTCCCCAGGCAGCTCATCATCAAGCTGTTTTGAATGAATATTTCAAGTCATCATGGAGGAAAGGCAACAGCAAAATTGTTTGGACGAATGCTGCTTTTGCTGCGTTTAAAAAATGCAAGAATGACCTCGCTTCTGCAACATTCCTAGCACACCCGTCGACCAGTTTCCGTCTTAGCTTGTCCGTCGATTCATCAGATTTGCCAGTAGGAGCTGCGCTACTTCAGCTTCACAGCGGGAGTTGGCAGTCGCTCGGGTTCTTTTCGTGAAAGCTCAAGCCTCCGGAGCAGAGGTACAGCCCAATTGATCGTGAGCTTCTAGCTGCTTACTTGGCTGTAAAGCACTTTCCACATATGCTTGAGGGCCGTGAGGTCACGTCATTCACCGAGCACAAACCCCTCGTCGATGCGTTCTCACAGAAAGCTGACAAATGCTCCCCGCGTCAACTAAGACATCTGGATTATATCAGGCAGTTTTTCATTGATATTCGACATGTCCCACGTCGTGATAACATCGTGGCCGACACGTTATCGAGGCTTTGCATCATCGAGATACCATCCCATATCCACCCAGAGACTTTGGCTATGTCTCAAGGGCAGGACGAAGAGTTATGCCACCTGTTACAATCGAATGAGGTCTTCCTCAAGCTTGAAGTCGTCCAGTGTAATGACTGTGAGCTGTATTGTGATACCTCCACGGATTGCGCTCATCTTTATGTACCTCTTACACTACGACCATCACTTTTCAATAGCTTACATCCTGGCATTCGTAGCTCGGTCCGTTTGGTGCAGCGCCGATACGTTTGGCCATCAATGAACTCTGACGGCCGCACCTGGGCCTGCAACTGCGTCCTATGCCAACGCAGTAAGGTTGGTGGCCATACACAGGCACAGGACAAGTTTCCATTAGCGGAAGATCGCTTCGACCACGTCAACATTTATATAGTCGGTCCCCTTCCACTATCAGAAGGCTTACGCTACATTCTAACATGCATCGACCGGTTCAGTAGATGGCTTAAAGCTTTTCCAATTACTGACATGTCGGCGGATACCGTAGCGAAGATTTTCTTCGGGAACTAGATAGTACGCTATGGCGTTCCTTCCCGGTTGACTTCAGATCAAGGCAGGCAATTTGAATCTGAGTTGTTCCGGTCTCTGGCCAACCTGTTAGGAGTCAGTAAGTTCCGTACTACACCTTATCATCCAGCTAGCAGTGAAATGACTGGGCGCTGGCACCGCTCACTAAAAGCAGCTCTCATGTGACACCCTCTACGTCCGTGGACTCAGGTTTTTCCAACTGTACTGTTTGGATTACGCACGGCCGTGAAAGAGGATTTTGAATGGTCGCCAGCTGAGCTCCTCTATGGTACAACGCTGAGGCTCCCTGGCGACTTATTGGAATATCCTAGACTATTCAACACTACAACATATAGGCCAATCACATTGCAGACATTTGCTTTTTTCAACCAATAACAGCAGTATATCACTGAATATTGGGCACCATGCAAAATATTCACAAAACAATGTACGTACTCAAAAAATAAATAGCCTTGTTGCGAAGTATCGCTTAGCAACGATGTTCTGTCCTTAGTGATATCGCTATGTTACGTAACACTAAACCCCAACAAACTGTGTGGCTTGTTTTAAAAATTTTAAAATGCTGTGTTTTGGAAGTATTCCGTTGAATTTAATTGAGAATGAATAATTATATTAATTGTTGGATTATTTTTCAATAAAGTTAATCGTTATGTATTAATATTGTTAAATAGTCGTCCCAAATACCACTCAAAGTGGATATATATTTTTTAAATATTTTGCCATTTCCATAGAAATTATTGCAAATTTCACTCAACAAAATCACATTTAAATGTCACTCGCCTTCGCTCGTGACATTTTTTATGTGCTTTTGTATCGTGAAATTTAAACGCAATAATTTACATGGAAACGACAAAATATTTGTCAAAAATATATCCACTGCTTGTGGTATTACCCTTGAGTATTACACGGCTATGGTAATGAATATGTGGGCAATCTAGGCGGTACCATCGTGCAATTAAAGCCTACTGCAGCCGATCACGGAATAATCAAAACGGTTTGTGCCCAAGAACCTTGCTACATGCATTCATGTTTTTATTCACTCAGATGCTGTAAAACTTCCACTACAACCCCCATTTGAAGGAACTTCCATGTGCTGAGCAGAATGGGCAAAATCTTCAAGCTGTTTGTTAAAGGAGTAGAAAAGAACATCAGCATAGACGGACTTAAATCGGCATTTTTTTAAAGTCAGTCTATTATCACACTACCGTTAGCACCTCCATCTGTTTCACCAACTGCCCCTATCTTACTAACTACTTCTACCGCTAGAGCTGCTGCTAATACTCCAACCAAATCTGTTGTTCTTGTTCCCTCTACTTCCCGTTCCCACCGTACTCGTCAACGTCCCGTGCATTTCTGTACGTACACCGCTGTCGCTAGAGGGGAGCCCTGTAGGAGCCTTGCCGTCATGGCGATCAAAATTATTAGGTTTAGTTGATATTGTCATTCTGACATAACTCGTTGTAAATACCGAATAAATATTTTGAGTAGAATAACTACATAAGTTCAGTATCTCCATGGTGAAATTTAGAAGATGATTAGCTAAAGAAGAATGTAAGTGGGTTTCTTGAACCGGAAATAGGTGTGGTAGCAAACATTACAACAGCTTACAAAATAGGAAGATACGCAGATGGAAAAATAATTGTAACCATACTAAAATCCTTCAATAAAAAAATCAACATAATGAAAAACAAGAAGAAGTTAGGAAATGAAAAGGTATTTAAAGAAAATGATGTAACTAATGAAGAGAGGAAAATACAGAGAAAAATAAGATAAAAAGCCAGGGAATATCGTGCCAAAGGAAAACAATCTAAAATAGCATATAAGAAATTATTGGTCGATAGAGAATATGTCTGAAACGAAAAAATGAAAAACCTGGAATTGTGCGTCAATGGCAGTAATGTGTCAAAAAAGGGGTAGTACCAAGGCGGTCTATATTTTTCCAGGTCATGACACTGGGCCTATAAAGTGACCTTTGAAATGGCCTACGACAATCTGGCAACATGGCTTCGCCAACCTTTAACAAAAGATTATTAGTTTTAGTCACTATAAATGAACAATCTGTCAATGCACTGCTTTTGTCATTGTGATACATGCCAGTTGAAAAACAATCCAAAAAATCACTGCTATTTACACCGTAGTGCGTCACTTAACCGTAATATTCGATTTAAAAACAATTCCTAATAGGTATTATTATGATACACAAAGGTCAATTATTAAATAAAAATTAAAATAAATAAATTTGGTATATTAATACAATCAAATTTAGAAAAGTTTTGAATAAGATTGTTTATTAAGGTGAAATTGAGTAATGGAGGTTAAATTTGAGACAATTTATAATTTATTTTGAAAAATAATAGCATTTGAGTATTCAATCATGGTGGTGAAAGTTAATATTGAAAAATAAGCTAATGTTACATGTGACAAATATGCTTTCTATTAGAATATAGAATGTAGTAGGTATAAATCATGTTATTAAATTTTAAAAGAGTGTAGTAATAATTGTAGCTAGCATAAAGCAATTTTGTTTGAATAGTAGTAAAAATAACAAACTAAAAGTATGTAGACATATTTGGAAATCTGCTTTTGAATTTAATAAAAACTTGAAATTCTGCCTTTATTTGTATGAATAATTGGGTATAATACAAATAAAAAGGTATTAACAAATCTACTAAATATAAGAGAGACGAAAACAGTAAAGATGTTTAAAAAACTATTAATAAGGTCATTTTCCAATGTTTAGTTTATAATGGATACAAAGATGTGCTTTAGTTATATTGTTTTATTTATGGTTTGATTATTTTCTTGTATTTCTTTATCTTTTATTTATTTTTAGTATTTCGTTATTAATTTATCAATTTGTACTGTGGGCTGTAAATATTTCAGTTGAAATAAATAAATATCTATCTAAAACAAATTGTTTGATCACTGTTTAAAGTCAAGCTGTCAGTCAATAATTAAGTCATTATAAAATTAGAAATTCAAAGAATAGACAACTAGATTAACGAACCACCCCTTTTAAGAGTCCCAAATGCAATACATTTATTAAACAGAATAAAATTTAAAATTTAAATTAAATCAATCAATTGGAAAGAAAATAGTTGAGGTAATATTGCTTAATTAAATAAAAGGTGTAGGGATGGGCGCGTGACGTGAAAATAGTCGTGTCAGGTCGTGAACGTGACTAATATTTGAAAATCGTGACGTGAATGTGAGTGAAAATTTCCAAGGCGTGATTCGCGTTTTACTTTAATTTCACGTTAAATATTTAGTAACGAATATAAAACTGCAGGGTGCAGCTACTTTTAAACGTCATTAAATCACAAATTGTGCCAAACAAGTTACATTATGTGGATTTATTTTTGGACCCTAATTATAAATCCTTAAAGTTTATAGCTTCACATAAAAGAGAAGATATTCGTTCGACTGTAAAGGAAATGCTAGAGCAAATCCAAATTAACGAAAATGCAAATAAAACTATAGATGATAATGATGAAATACATAGCAAACGACTCAAAAGTGGTACATCAGCATCAGATTCTTATTTTTCTACACTTAGAGATAGCTCTGACGATGACACATCTAATTTTGATGATGCCGAAGCAGAACTAAATTACTATGTTAAATTAAAATGCGGAAATGTAGATGACATTTTAGGATTTTGGAAAAACAGTGTAAATACGCCACTGTTAAAAAAATTGGCTCGAAAAATTTTAATCATACCGGCAAGTTCCGCTACAAGCGAAAGAGTATTTTCTACAGCTAGGCGAATTTTAGAAGAGCGCAGAACTCGACTTAACGCTGAAAATGTTAATTACATATTATTTTTAAATCAAAATTTTAATGTGTAGATGTGTAGATGAACTTATTATTCTAATAAAAGTAATGTTTTGTATTGTATACTCGGCTTAATGCTGAAAATGTTAATGACGTTTTATTATTAAACCAAAAATCTGGTGGGATACACGCACACAACTTCCTTTTACAGTGATCTTATAATTAGCCAAAAATATGATTTTAAATTTTTAAGCATTTGTCAAAAATTTTCAAAAATTACAAATTCTACAAAAACGGTACAAAATAGAGCGTTAGTTCAAGAGACAAATTTTCTCTAGATTTCTAAGCTAAATTTAAAAATGTAAGAATCTACCGGGTGTTCTATTTAAAATTGGAGTTAATAAAAAAAAATAGAAAAAAAACAAAAGAAACCCATGTTAGAAGTATTCAACTGGAAAATCACCTATTTCACATCAATACACATTAAAAATTCAATAAAAATGTAAAGTTTAAAAAAAAATGTTAAAGCCGTTTTTGAAAAAATCGAAAAAACTGAAAAATTACAAGAGTAACCACCTACTTCCGGTTATGCGATTTTCTTCAAAAGCTTGCTGTCGCATCTACATAGTACACAAAACTTATATATGAAGTTTCAACGCCATATCTCTTTTTGTTTTTGAGATATTCTGTTCACAGACAGACAGACACACAGACCAATGAAAAAAATATGTTTTTTGGGTTCAGGGGACTCTAGAAAGTGAAGATCTGTTGAATACTCAATTTCGAATTTTTGGGGCGAATCCAATACTTCCTTTATTGTAAAAGGAAGTAAAAATGTATTGTGTAGATGAACCTATTTTTAGAAAAGTAATGTTTTGTTTTGTATACTCGACTTAATACTGAAAATGTTGATTATGTTTTATTTTTAAACCAATTTATTGTGTACATGTGTAGATGAACTTATTATTCTAATAAAAGTAATGTTTTTTTTGTATACTCACCTTAACGCTGAAAATGTTGATCCTTGTATAGTATTCCAACAAAAAATTGGAAAATTATTTAAAATCAAGTACATCACGGAAAGTGTAAGTCATGTCTAAGTTGGGTTCATACAATCACTAAATAATTTTCTAATGTCAAGCAGCTTTCAAGTAATGACAGTTTATCTGTAAATTGTACATATAACTGCTTTGTTAAGGAATTCCTACATTTTGCATGATTAAAGTAGGTACTAAGTTGTTTAATCTCAGTTTTTAAAACCGTATAGTAGCATAGAAAATGTTGAAAAACGTATATGGCTTCCAAAATTCCTAGTACATATGTCAAATTTAAAGGTTATTATTGAAGTGTCACTGAATGACAATCAAACAGTCATTTTATGAATTAAATTACGAAGTAACTTACAGTTCTCAATGCTGGCCTGATTTTAAATAGCTTTCCAATTTCTGGTTGGTATACTATATAGTCTGTTCACTAAACATAAAAACACAAAGTGGCCTTTGATTTCTAAAATTTCAAGAGTGTACTTCCAAAATTCATCTTTTGTCTAGGAATGTACTTACAAAAATTTACTAAAACAAATAGGTTAAGAGTGTGACATTTAATTAGCATCTGTCATAACTACTTTTATGAATGTTAAACACATACGGTGTTGGATACTAATGATGTAGAATTTATTAATAGGTGTTTTTATTACATTTTGTAAAAGTTCAGGCAAGAATGTCCAGAATAATATGTAATTTGACACTGAAATAATGAGATTTATTAATTGTAATTTCAAATTCTAAGTCGCTTTTATGCAGGTATGGAAACCTTTGCAAAACAAAATACAGAATCCCTAGAACACAAATTTTACGTATATGCCAACTCCAAGAAAATTTAAATGTTTTTGTGTTTACTGAATGGCCTATACGTAAAAGTACTTTTAAACCTACGAATTAAAAGTGTTGCCTAGCAACATATACCTTCTGTACTCATACCAATAAGGGAAACGTCAATTCCAATGACAGCTTTTGGTATTAAAAGTAATGTCTTTGAAGACACTGCAAGAAATGTATCTGCGAGAAATCAGTATTTATCACTTGTTGTAAGTTATTGTAGTCAATTCTCATCTTTTTCTTTTTATGTCAACTATTCTGATTGCAACATATCACGTAAACTATGTCACATGCAAAACATATTTTTAGTTCTCTTTAGGGTTTTTTCATTGGTTTTAAATTTAAACATTCTGTTCTATCTGAATTTAAATTTTGAAATAAAAGCTGCGTGTCACGTCGTGAGTGGCGTGTCACGCCGTGAACGTGAGTGAACGTGAGCGTGAACGTGCGTGAGCGTGAGTGTTTAAAGCAAGCGTGAAACATGCGTGACGTGAGCGAAAACTCACTCACGCGCCCATCTCTAAAAAGGCGTCTCAACGTTATAAGTTACTGCATATAAAATGTCGTGCCGCTATTGCATATTTATGTCGTCCAACCGTGGGGCTTGTTGTAATTGTGATTGTTAGTTAGTTTTTAAGCTATATTTTGGGGCGAATTAACTGTGAGGTTTGATTGTAACTAATAAACCAAGTTTATGGTCAGGTTGTTCATTATTAATTGTGAACTATGAGAGAGGATTGTAAAAAGCAATCATAATTTAAAACGTATCATAATTGAGTTCTTTTGAGATTGATAAAATAACAGAACAGGAAAATCGATAATAATAAATAAAACATCGTATAAAGGTTAAATTTGTGAAAAAACACAAGGATTTACAATTTCATATAAAGGTTTTTAATAAAAGTAAATACACTTTGCAAATTTAAACTAAAAATATGGCAGACAAGAGGGTTACAAGGAAGAGTAAAAGAACTGAAGAAGGACTAGAAGAGATGGAAGCAGTACTGAGTAGTGCAGAGGTAGAAGTGGAGGAAGTACACCAAGAGGTCACCTACCTACATACCTACAAGGCGATCAGGTAAGAATTCAGGAGGAACGAACAGAAAAACAAGACGACATGAAACAGTTAATGGTAATGATGCAACAAATGATGTTAAAAATGAATAAAGATCATAAAGATTTGCGAGAGTCACTTAAAAGAATTAATGAGGATACAACGCAGTCAATGGAGAAAGACAGAGAGGAAAGACATAAAAGATGGCAGGAGGACGAGGAAAGACAGAACAGAAGAAAGAAGAAAGCCGTGGAAAGGGAAAATAGGTTAAAGAGAGAGGCTGAGGAAAAGGAAAACAGGATAAAGAAGGATTTAAAAGAGCCAATGCAGTCAGAGAAGCTGATAGATGAGGAAGATAATTCTACGGAAAATAATGTAAAGGTAAAACAGAATGAAATAGACATTAATGGAGAATTAAATGTGGTAACAGGAGGTGTATTGAGTAATATTATGAGGAACAAGAATAGCATATATTTAAGAAGGAATAAAGGATTTTATAAAGTAAATAGAATGACAGGATGCAGTAATAGGAAATCAAGTTTAATTAAAGGATGTCATAGAATTAAAATAAAGAAACATAAGGAGAAGACAAACAAGAATTAAGTAAAACGAAAACTAAAAGACAATTTTAAACAAGGAACGGGTGCCGAAATATTGCAATATAATGTTAAAGCACGGCATATCATTATAATGGAAGGATACATGAGATGACAAAAAGAAACGCGGCTTGTAAATATGTAAAATAGTAATTTTAATAATTTAATTAAGAACCACACATATTTTAACATTTGAAAATAATGGAAGATTTTACTTAAAGAAGAGGAAGAAGAAGGAAATCAAATTTCAAATTTGTCATTTATAAAAGTTAATTTAAATAATAATGAATATTTAGCATTGATAGATAGTGGTGCGATGGCGTCATTAATAAAGGAAGAGACAATTTTAAATAATTTAGATGTCTTACATAAGAATATAGTTAAAGTGAATAAAATAGATTTGCTATCTGCAACAAAAAGAAAAATATCAACGACGAACCGAATGTTGAATGTTAAAATAATTATTAATCAATGCGAAGGTGTTGTTAGATTGTTTATAGTTAAAGGCCTTAGCGTAGATATGGTGTTAGGAATTGACATAATTCAACAATTGGGAATTAATATAAATGGAGCACAAAGGTGTATTCATTTAAAGGGGTTAATTAAATCTTGGATCAGTACCAGAAGTGGCTGCCAAGAAGATGAGTGTTGCCAATCAAAGAGAATTGGAGACGCATTGAAATATAAAGAAGGTATAATAATTAATAATAATGTAATAGAGAATATTGAGACTTTTTTATGATAATGGTATAGGGTTATTGTTGAATTAGTTAAAAATAGGTGAAAAGAATACACAATTTGAAGGCCAAATATTAGAAATAATTAACAGAGATAAAGAGATTATTAATGAAGAAGTAGGACAAGCACAAGTACACATTCACAGGTTGCAGGTTGATGAATCAAAAAGTTTTAATAGCAAATCTTATCATATTCCATTTGCATTAAGAGGACAAGTTAAGAAGGAAATACAGAAAATGGTAAAAGATGGAGTAATAGAAGCTTCAAAAAGTAATTTTATTAATCCTTTAGTAGTTGTTAAGAAACGTGATGGTTCGCTTCGTTCATGTTTACATGCATGCAGAATTAATATGATTATTGTAAAGGTTGTTGTTTGTTTAACAGGTTAAAATATTACTATGGAGATAGAAATAATTTTTAATTGTTATGAAGTTATATTCAAGGATATTAGGAATGGTTAAGGACCGTTTTTTATTAAAAGAGAAATTAAGAAAAAAATTAAAAATAAATCTAGTTTATTTTGAATGTTTTTATTAATTGAGGAATTATATTATGATACACAAAGGTCAGTTATTAAATAAAAATTAAAATAAATAAATTTGGAAGATTAAACCAATCAAATTTAGAAAAGTTTTGAATAAGTTTGTTTATTAAGGTGAAATTGAGTAATGGAAGTTAAATTTGAGACAATTTATAATTTATTTTGAAACATAATAGCATTTCAGTATTCAATCATGGTGGTGGAAGTTAATATTGAAAAATAAGCTAATGTTACATGTGACAAATATGCTTTCTATTAGAATATAGAATGTAGTAGGTATAAATCAAATTTTTAAAAGTAGTAATAATTGTAACCTAGCATAAAGCAGTTTTGTTTGAATAGTAGTAAAAATAACAAACTAAAAGTATGTAGACATATTTTGGAAATTTGCTCTTGAATTTAATAAAAACTTGAAATTCTGCCTTTATTTGTATGCATAATTGGGTATAATATAAATAAAAAGGTATTAACAAATCGAGGAGGTGAAAAATAAGTGGAAATATAATTATGAAGTAATACAAGTATACAGTTATTGAAGAGATTATGGAATATGGTTTAATTAGATACAAGTAAGAAGAAAATAATAATATTTAAATGGAATTGGATTATTTAACATACAAGGAATAATTTATATTAATTACTGGATTTGGTGATTGTACGGAGGACGAGTCGATCATTTGACGGGAGTTGCCAATGTAACTCATTGATTTGGATTGTTCTATTTGGTTGATTACTACAAAGTAGGAGCTGAGGAAAATAGAAGATTAGTTTGGGTACCATCTGTTAGTGGGAACTTACCAGGAAGCTGTTAGGTTGACAGTAGCATGCAAGAGTGTAAGGAACAGGACTATATCTGCAAGCAGCCAGGGTTTTAACAGGTTGGAGTTTGTTGGACGGTTAGAGGAGCCTTGAGGCTGGTCTGTCAATGAGCTGAGCTCTGAACGTCGGGAGCAGTAGCGTTTTGAGGTGACTAGCAGTGAAAATAAGAGGAATTCAGGCTGGTCTTAATTAGTTCTATAGAAGAATATTAAATAAAAAACAATTAAATGAGTGAAATAAATATAACACAGTACTTACTTTAGCGAATTGAGTCATTAATTTGTGAGTAGAAAGAATATTTGTCAATTTTTGGTTTGATAATTGTTTGATCACTGTTTAAAGTCAAGCTGACAGTGTCAGTCAATAATTAAGTCATTATAAAATTAGAATTTCAAAGAATAGACAACTAGATTAACGAACCACCCTTTTTAAGAGTCTCAAATGCAATACATTTATTAAACAGAATGAAATTTAAATTTAATTAATCAATTGGAAAGAAAATAGTAGAGGTAATATTACTTAATTAAATAAAAGGCGTCTCAACGTTATATGCTACTGCATATAAATGGCAAGCCCAATGTGGTGCTGCTATTGCAGTATGTACCTAATTCTTGTAAGGGCATTTATAGATTGTATGAGCCTTCGGCTAATTAGCGTTATTTCCTAAATTACGACTTCACTTGTACATGGGTTTTTTAAATTATTCCGCATATATTTAAGCGTCTCGAGTCGTTCGCTTACAGCCAACGGTTTTGAATGCATTCTATCTGTGTATTTCTGTTTTGATTTGTTGGTGCGCTAGAATATAAATATCGACTCGTCTGCGACTTGCATTCCTGCATGTTTTTGGCTTGAATTTATGAGACGAATGCCTTGTGTTCGAGAGAGCGAGCTTCACCTCTTGGGCGCCACCACTTATCGATTGCGCGCTCTGCGTGCATTTTTTTGACGTATGATTATTGCGCGATTACCGGCTAACTATTTGTGCCCTTGAGTATAGGTGTCTACCGCTGTTCAGTTATGATTTGAACTTCCTTGGCTTCAACGCAAGTATTGTGTCCTGCCTTGTTTTTGAACTCATTGCACCGCACGTGGTGATGACTCAACGGGGTGTCGTTGTCGTTATTGTAAGTTTTTTGAATTTTCGTTTACCGTGGGGCGGCAACCCCCTATATTACGCCGTTTAGACGGATTCTTTGTGAGAACTCATTAGCGACTTCGACTTGTCATGTTCCGCGAGGCCGTCGCTTGTTGTCCTGCTGTTTTGTGCGGGCCTCGATTTTCGCTCGTTGAGAAGATTATCCCCTGGTTCCGTCGCCGCCGCATCTTCACGTTGAGTTAGTCCAGTCATCTCCCTCTTTGGTGTCTTCTGCAGCAGCTGATTGCACTAGCATCGGACATCAATTTGCCTCACAGCCAAGCTCTTTAAGGGTACCATTTGTATTATTATTAACGTTTAGAGTGTAACTTAAGTGTACAGAGTGATTCGACAAAATATCGGACAGTTGACGTAACGCTGCGGTCATTGTAACTTTTATTGTGTGCATTTTTGCATTTGTCAAATCATTATAGTTGGTTATATGTCTTTACAATTCATTTATCGTCAGTTTACACGTATCTGTTTCACTTTATGCAGTAGCATTTGTAATGCGTCACAACCGCACAGAATATTTTAATAGTTTAAGACGTTAAGCAATTTACCTAACTACCGTTTACTAACTCATTTCATATTTTTATGTGCATTTAGATATATTCAAATATTTTGCTAATACATTTCATGTTTATTTAATTGTGGTTTTCTTTGTTATGGTGCTTGTGATTTGTGTGTATTGTATTTTACAATTGTAAGAGGAGTTCGGCCAGCTGTTCAAATGAATTTTCGAAAGGTAGGTCCGATGGTGCTGTGCCGGTTCGCTGACCAGATTACTGCCAGCTTATAGCTGAAAGGTAAATCCGTTATGCGTCCACTTTTTCTCAGCCGGTTCACTTGTGCATTTCTCCCTAGCATGGAATTGTGGTGGCGTCTTATCATTTTAGATTTGCTTACCGTTTATTAAGCCGTTGCCCTTGTGTTATCTCGTGTTGAACCCCACTCTCGCTCCGCTGAAGTTAGTCGGCAAACACTTTTGTAGCGGGTGTGGGGCAGCGTCATACATTCCCGATTTTGTGAGTTAGCTTACGCGCTAGTCGCTTAGCATGGTTTGGCTTATCGTAATACCGCGCTGTACCGTTACAAACTGGCGCGTGGTCATAATTATAGTTTTAGCCTGTTACCAACCAGCAGTCCATCGGGTGCCAGGTTTGGTACGTCGTAATGGTCGTTTTAGCCCGTTACATTCTCTATTGCTATTAATTTTGACTTTATCTAAAACTGTACTTTCTTCAAAATAACTTGCCTGGAAGCTAGTGATATTGCAAAAAAACCGATTGCCTGTGATTTCTCACAGACAGCCGGTTGCTTTATTCATGTAATATTGAAACATTTTATTACTACAGAGGTACCTAAACTACCCTCTCCATTGCTACCTAACTTGCTGTTTCTTTATTCCATCGTGCGTTTTGGGTTTTCTTACTACTAGGTTATTCTAAATCTATTTGATAGTCTTATAATAAAAATGAATGAAACTTATTTACATAATAAATAAGATAAGTATAGCTAGATTAAGTAGTACATTTCCTAAATCTATTAATTCTACGTTTTTATTTAGTCATTCTCGTACTTTGCTGCTCGATTTTGGTCAGGGTTGTGGAGTCCGTCCTCTTCTGATGTCTTCTTCTACGAATTGTGCTAGCGCTTCTTGGATGGTTTCGTGCTGTATCGCTAGTTGCCCTAGCTCATGCAGTTCAAACGGTCATTCCTGTGGCAGGCTTCTTAGGTGGTCCCTAGCTTGATTATATACTGGTCAGATTTGTATCCTGTGCGCGGGGCCGTCTTTTTGATTTCGGCATGTGTCGCAGTTTGGGTTCTCCCTCTTGCCTACTCTGTGCTTGTGTTTATTTCTCCGTGCCCCGTTAGTATGCATACTGTTCTTTTATCTATCGTTGACTCTGCTCTGCCTATTGTTATGACTCGTTGGAAGAAGGCGTATGTGCTTTCCCCTTTAGTGCTTGTTTCCCATTCTTCTTGCCAGTCCTCCATTGTGATGTCATTCATTGCTACGTAGAGTGTTGTCTTATTTACTTAGTTAGCTTTTTCCAGCAATCTTCCATTTAGGTTGGTTGAGGGATTTTCCCTCAGTTCCCGTTTGGCCAGTTCCTCAGCTACTTTGAGAAGTAGGGGTGGTTCCCCGACTAATATTCCCGCAGCTTTAGCAGATACTGACCTATATGTACCTGCAATAACCCTTGATGCCAGGCCGTACACTGTTCTCAGCCTCCTTTTGTTTTTTGCTAGTATTAGTCTGTGGCCCCAGATCTTTATGCCATATGTGATGATGGGTATAATTGCGTGATTATATATTATCTTCATAGAGTTTCTTATTTGCCCCCATTTTGTATACGTATATCTTCTAAGCGTGGCGATTGTTTTTGTGGCCTTTTGTGCTACTTCCTGTATGTGCCTGTCGAAAGACATTTTCTGGTCTTGGTATATACCGAGATATTTGTTCGTCGACACTCTCTTGATATTTTTTCCTTTAATTTTAACTGTTGGAGCTCTTCCTACCTGTCCTTTCCGGCTCATGTACACTGTTTTTGTCTTTAATATTTCTAATTTATGTTTCCCCGTCTACCTTTCCAGCTTATTCATTGAATTTTGTACGTTCATCTCTAACTCTCTTCTGCTATTACCTTCTATCTGAATAACAATGTCATCAGCGTACGCCACGATCTTTTCTTCTGCTTGCTGCTCCAGCAGTGGATCCACCGCTAAGTTCCAAAGGAGTGGCCCAAGAATAGATCCCTGTGGGCACCCCTTGTTTGGGATGATTGTGGCTTCTTTCGTTTTGGAGGTTATGGTTATTTTCCTATTAGAGAGGGAGCTCTTGAGCGTTCCTACTATTTTATGCGGCAATTAAAGTTGGTGTAGCCTCTGTATCGTAGCAGGCCACCAGAGGTTGTCGAACGCACCGCTGATATCTATGAAAATTTCTACCATGTGTTTCTTATTCGAATTCTTTATTGTGTTTATCACCCTTTGTATGGCCTGCTCTGTACTTCGGCGTTTTCTAAAACCAAATTGTGCGTCGTTATGTAAGTTGCCTTCTGGGGTATGAGCGGCAATCTTTTCCTTTATTATCCTTTTGAACAGTTTTGCAAGTTCGGGGAGTAGCGTAATTGGCCGCCATGATTTAGGTTCGGCCGGGTCTTTGTCTGCGCCCTTTAATATAGTGACTAGGTTTCCTATTTTCCATTTTTCCGGAAAGTACTTTAGTAACAAGCAGTCATTATATAATCTTGCTAGGTAATTGGCCATTTCTGTTATTGTTATCTTGATAATTTTCCCGTGAATTTGATCCCAACCTGGTGCTTTGTTATTTTTAATATGTGCTGCCGCTTTAATGACGTCTTTCTCCGTGACTTCGGTGTCTACCTCTTCATCTCCTGTCGCTTGTAGGGCCTGTTGTCTTATCATTTGGTGTTTTTCTTCTTGGTCTTTTGGGAACATTCTTTGTAGGGTGTAGTTTAGCGTCTCTTCCATGTTGTTGGTGTGACCTTCTTCTGTATTTAGCGTAGCCCGTATTTTTTTTATCTAATTTTCTCTGATACTATCTTGTATGTGGTGCCCCACGGATCCTTGCTTAGATCATTTTTAACGACTTCCTGCTAGTTCTTTGTTCTTGTTTTGAGCATTTCTATCTTGTACTTGTTCTTGCTTTCTATATACCTCTTCTGGTGTGCTCTTTTATCCTCTGCCGTTCTTGCCCTCTGCATCTTTCGCCTTGCTTTTAGTGTTTCTTTTCGTATTCTGTCAATTTTTTCATTCCACCATGTAGGCTTGTTTGGGTACGTCCTTCTCTTTGCTAGCTTGGATTCGCAGATGTTCTGTATTCCTACTGTAAGTCTTTCTACCCTTTCATCGATGTGTTCCTCCGTGGGCCTCCAGAGTATCCCTTCTAGTTCTCCCAGCAGGAGCTCGGTTTTTCTTCTAATTTTATCTACTTTTATATTGGTTAGGTTGTATCTGTGTTTAATTTCTTCTAATTCTTCTTCGAACTCTCTTTCGTCTGTTATTTGAAAGGTAATACGGTTGTGGTCGCTTACCTTAGCGTTTTCATGTACCTTCCAGTTTCTTATTTTATTTAGGGTTGCATTCTTGGTGAATGTGATGTCTACATTACTTTTGCCATTTACTGTGTGAAATGTGAAAGGTTGGTTTGGCTCGTTTAGTACGTGCAGTTGGTTTGTATTTGCAAAGTCTACTACAGTTTCGCCTCTACCATCAGTCTCATCCTCGTGCCAGAGTGCATCTTTGGCATTTAAGTCGCCGCCTATTACCAGTTGTTGTGCTGATTCAACGACTTCTTCTAGCAGGTTTAAGTGTTCATTTATATCCTGACTAGGGGGACAGTAATCACTTGCTATCTTATAGTCTATGTTTTTGGTGGATATTGTTGCAGTTGTTGTTCTTAATGATGTCTATGTCTGAGTTGCAAATTGTTATGGGTGAGTAAAACCGCTCGTCTGCGTTTACTGCTATGTATTTTAATTTTTCCAGCCCTGGGATTTGTTGCTCTTTGAGTTTGTTGTTTAGAAACGTGTAGGGTTCTTGTACTAAAATTATGTCTAGATTATAGTTTATTGCGATTTTGTTGACTTCCAGTGTAGCTGCTCTGCAGTTTTGCAGATTCATTTGCCCTGTGTTAAATCTTTTGTTCGTGTTAAATTTCATAATTCGTATTGTTTATTATAGATTCTAGTCGTCTCTTGTATTGTGGGCAATGTTTACTGTCTGTTGGATGATTGCATTCTGATATTCCTAGATTTGCTCTGTTGCAGTTAGCACATTTGAACCTGTCGTTTTCTGTTAGCTTGCACTTACTTGTCTCGTGTTTCCCTGCGCATGTGCCACATGTATCTTCTTCGTCCTCACATTCTTTGGACAAGTGTCCATATCTATGGCACTTAAAACACCTTTTGACGTTTATGTAGTCTTTAACATTCAGTCTATATGTATCTATGTACACTTTTTCGTATTTCATTAGTGTATTCCTGGTTTTTGGCGTCAACTCTACAACTCAGTGCACTGTTCTCTCGTTTCTCTTACCAAATTTAAACGCCGGTTTTACTTCTTCTTCTTTTATTTCCTCTTATTCGTTTCTGTTTTGTTTGACCAGGGCCTCTGCTATGTCTTCTGCTGATAGTTTCACCGGGATTCCGTAGATTGCTACCCGTGAGTTGAATTTTGCTTGGATTCTTGTTTTGTATCCGGCTTCTCTTATTGCTCTGTCGTCAAGTATTTTGTTGATACTCTCGTCTAGTGATTCAATAATTATTCCTCTGTTTTTGGTTTTGATAATGCGGTCAATTTTCAGCGCTTTGTTCCCAGGTTCCAGGACTTTGAGTACATTGCTTTTCGTGTCTTCGCTGGTCTTACTATTTTTATTGTCTTCGTCCGGTTCAATTATGACTTTTACGGTTTTCTTTGGTGCATATTTTGGTCCTCCCGGGGCTTTGACTTTACTCGCCATGTTGGCGTATGTGGGTTTAGTCTGCTCTTTCTTGGCTTCGTCCATAATCAGTTCTACTTGAGCTAGCACCTTGCTCTGTATATTCTTTCCTCCTTCCCACTTCGATCCATTATCTGTTTTATTTTGGCTTTATTTTCCAAGGTATCTCTACATGCCTTGCTGCAAATATGTGATTCTACCTCTTTTATAGTTGATAGTATCATTTTGTAGGCCCGCTTATACTTGTCGGTTTCTCCTTCTTCTGGAGCACTGTCAGCCCTTTCAGCAATCTCTTTGAGTTTGCTCATGTTTATTTCTATACGTTTGTAGCCTGTTCCTTAAAATCTACACGTTCGTGCCGAACAGCCTATGGGCCTGGGGCCTTCTTCGCAGCAGGGTCCGCGCTGGTGCGAAGCCAACTGTTTTTCTTTCACTCGTCTGGTGTTCGGGGCTTCACTCCCTTCTTCCCAAGCTTCGGTGGCCAATCCTACTATCCTCCCACCGCTTGGAGTGAGCGGCACGCTTCAAGGTCGTTGTTTGTGGCGCCTCGGGCCTTTGGCGAGTTCCAGTATCACAGCTAGGCAACCTTAGGTACCTGGCATTTAGGTTGCTTTCCTGGCAGGAGAGTGCTTTGTATTTAATGACGCGAAGCACTATCTCAAAACACATCGGACAAGTGACAGGTGTCCACTGTAGCTGGGGCGCCTCGGGAGCTGCCACCTCTCATGCTCACTACGTGAGCCCCCTTAGTAACTTTTTAAAGAGGTTTTCTTCCTCCATGCTATCCTGCTGGTCCGCGGGAGGTGCTTAACTCTCCAACCCTCCGGTCTAGCCGGTTTGGGTTTTCCCTATCCTCCACCTGGGGACGCTCCCGGTTGGGGTTACAGGTATCCCCACCGGGTAGTGATATTGCAGTCAGAACGAGTCTCTTCATCTTATTACCCTTTATATCCGCTCTTTTAAAGTGCTTTTCACACACAACACTGTCATTTTCAATCCGCCAGAGCTCTAAATGCAAAACTTCTTTCCATTTTTGTACCATCGTTTCATTGAATGGAAACTTGAACACGCTAACATACGAAGCAACTGATGAAGTGTAAATTGACTTACAGCTTGGTACGCAACACTCCATAGGCATTTTTGTCACTTACATGAACTGCCTTGCCAACATAGTTTTTAATGTCAAATATATTTCAAACAAATAAAACTTAGTGTGTCTTGGAGTGGCCTAGCACACAATTTGGCAACAGAGCCAGTGCCATGGCCTGGAACAATATAGACCACCTTGGAAGTAATAAAGAAAAGGCACGACGAACATACGGAGACGAAAACGGCAAAGAAATGGATAGACATGAGTAAGTAAACGGCTGAAATTAATAAAAACGGTTGGTAACCGAAAATATAAATTAAAAGAGAAATAAACTAAATTGGATCATCACAAAATTGAACAATTAATTAAAGAACTAGAAACTTGATATAGAGGCAATGCAAAAAACCAAACAGAAAGGCGAATGGATAAAGGATGTGGGAGAGTACACATTTTTCACTAGCGGTAGCAACAGACGATTATTAGGTACAGGCTTTATTGTCAGCAAACATTCGATGTTTGGCGCTGGCAGAGTGTAGATGCCGGATAGCTGCTTCGGCGCTATTTATTGTAGTCTTAAGTTTGTTAAACATGCATATATCGTGTGTTAAAAAAATCATTCGTAGCATGCCATGATCAAATTGGAGTTTTCCGTAACTTGATTGAAGCAAATGAAGTCAGAGAGAACTAAATTACAACTTGATCTTGAACTATTTTCCTAAAAATGTACAAAACACTTAATAAAAACCATTTTTATTGACTGTTATGATCAATACGCTCGTTGTTGTGTAAATGCCGTCTTATTTTCCTTTTTGCTTGATACAAGTAAACTTAATGTAGTGTAAACGTTTGCCTGTCAAAGTGACAGATGTTTTCATAAACAAAATTCAATCTGACATTCAGCTACAGACTTAAGTTAAGACATGACTAGATCTTTTATCTTTCTTTCCAAGGCCTGCCCTAAATGAGTTTTTTTTTAACACAGGATATACTGCCATTCACTCGGGAACATAAAATGAAAATCACCGACTTAATTAAAGAAACAGTAAAAACTCTGTTATCTGATAAGAAGCTTATCGAACCGATTATAAATATAATTCAGTTAAAAACTGAAAAATTCACGAGCCTCGAGGAACAATATGATAAGAAAATCAAGCAACTGCGCGAGGAGATCTGTCGTTATCAATGGAACTGGATAATTTGCAACAATATTCCAGGAGAAATAAGATTCGCGTTTTTTGAATAGCTGAAGAGCATGGTAAAAACACACAAGAAAAAGTTATATCTGTACTCAAGAAAAAGGCCAACCTTACAATTGGCCCTAGTGATATAGACGGATGTCATCGGTTAGGTGTTTCTACTAGGAAAAGAAGTCGTTCCATCATCGTGAAATTTGTAAACTACAAGCAAAGAAGCTTAATTTATCAAAAATAAAAGCAATTTTAGAAATACTAAAATTGTTATCAAAGAGGACTTGACGAAAAAGCGTCTGGAGCTACACGTATAAAGCTGTGGCAAGTAGATATGGGTATAAGAATGTATGGAGTTTTCATGGTGTCATAACAGTCAAAGTCGGTAACGGTATCAAAACATTACGCCACAAGCATGAACTTGAACTGTTATCTACCTCTAATTAAAACAAAATGTAATCTATCCCAGGTTTGTGGTTTTAAGTACATTGTTCCGTTTAACTTTCTCGTTTCTGTACGTACGTTTTTGTATCCATTTACTTTTGGGTTATCGTCAAGAGCAACTACAATAACAAGTGCAACGTACCAATTATTGCAATTTTTAGTGAGAGCTATTTGTTTGCATAAATATAGACTTATTTTTTAATATATAACAAATTTTGTTGATTTGATTTATTGTCAAGAATTACTTAACTTTAATTCTTAAGCTTGTGTCATTGTTTAAGTGTGCGTATCTTAATGTTAGATCACTGACTGCAAAAATTTCAGATTTTAAAATCGAGATTATCAATTGTTTTGTTTTGGTGATTTTAATAGAGATCTATTAGATTTTAAAAGTTGGTTAGCCGGTAATTTTATCTCATTAATAGAAGGTATAGGAATTAAGCGACTTATCAATAAACCTACTAGAATTACCTTAACTACTTCTACTCTGTTCGATTATAGTATAGTTCCGGCCTTTGAGGTTCTGACTGATTCTGGTGTTATTCGTATGTAGCGACATCGCCACAATTAAGTTTCGCACTAGAAAGGTATTTCTGTGCTGCTTGTCCAGCCAGCACCAGCGGATCCAACAGCCCTCTCGTTCAATTCACTCGGCATCCGCGATGCGTATGATAGCATCCTAGCTGATAGTTGTGATACCTTTGTATATATTCGTTATATTTATATTGCATATTAATTGTAGAAATTAAGTTAGTTATTCCATGATATTCCTAATTATAACTACATTGATGACTCCGATAATTAACATTAAGTGAGTCCGTTGCGTTTTTTTGTGTGCCCGGATCACGTGCATCCATTTCGCCGAGCTGAAACCACGATGAGCGAACAAGAGCATTTTACAGAAGAATCGTCGTCGCAACCAGTAGCGGCAGGTCCTCATGTTGAAGAAGTTCGACAGGTCAAACTTCCACCTTTTTGGCTGGCAAACCCTACGTTATGGTTCGTGCAAACTGAGGCGAATTTCCACGCGTTCGGAGTGCGGTCCGACTAGAGCAAATATTTTGCAGTAATCAGTGCGTTAGACAGTGCGGTTTTGGAACAAATTGCGGACATTTTAACGAAACACTCTGAACACGAAAAGTATAACTCCTTAAAAGCAAGTTTAATCGCGAGATTTACAGACTCCGAGGAAAAATAATTACGTAGAGTGTTAACCGAAATCGATTTAGGCGATAAATCTCCATCCCAGTTATTGCGTGAAAGGAAAGTGCTCGCTCATAATAAACCAAGCGACGAAGTGTTAAAAAAATTATGGCTGGAGAAGCTACCAGCATCAGTACAATTAATTTTAAGCGCAAATAGGGCGATGCAGCCCACGGAAATGGCCGCTATTGCGGAAATAAGTTTGCGTACCGGCCCAAACATCGCCACCATTAACAGCCCAATTCCAACCATGGCGCCGCCATCGTTACAGGGAGCATTCCCGGGAATTTCCGTCGCTGGCAGCGCCATGTCCGTCGCTGCGATCACAGCACCGCAGCCAACAGCCACTACTGCTCTCGAACAACAGGTGGCGGCATTAACAAAGATGGTGGAGGAACTTATGTCCAGTAGCTGGCAACAGTATACAACGGGCAAACAACGGTTTCGAGGTCGCTCACGATCCAGATCCAGAAGTTCAAACCAGGACTCGGAAATTTGCTATTACCATCGGCGTTTCTGCAGTAAGGCTTTCAAGTGCGCCAAACCCTGCAGCTTTGTTTCCACCGAACAAGAAAATTAGAGAAACCGTCGCTGCTCGAGGCGGTCAACGATGGGCTCCATACATCAACTAACCGTCTCTTCGTTACGGACAAAACATCAGGGACTCGCTTTCTGGAAACGCATGTTTTCTGAATGGATAGTATTTTGCAAAGAGAGGGGTGACGACTTCGCCGCACAGCCAACGAACAGCTCAAGTAATGCAACTTTAGCTATGGCACCGTGGACGTTGTAGCATCGTGTGTTTGTCGTCGAGAAATTTTTTAGAAACAGTGATTCCGTAGTTACCGTGCAACCTCTATTCCGTCGAAAGTTCAACGTTGAACGCCGAGGGCCAATTCCAGATCGAAACACTTGACTGACATTTTCCACCATTAATTTAAAAGTGCACTATTATTACTTCATTTAGCTCTAATTAAAAAAAATCTTGAAAATAAACAATGTTACGCTTAAGTGAAAGACATGCGTTTTCTCTGCGCCACTTTGTAGATACCGGCGCAGGCGTATCTGTGCTTCCCGCGCCGCGAAATAAAAAGCGTGTGTCGTCGGATTTCCGTTTATACGCCGCGAACGGTTCCCCCATAGACCGTCAAGCAGTCCATGGGCAAACCTGCTTCACCTAGTGCCGAAGAAGGAATCAGGAAGTTGGCGCCCATGTGGAGACTATGGCCGCCTAAATTCTGTAACATGTTACGGTCTAAAACGACTTTAACGACACCGCGCCGGCACATACAGAAAGTCACGTAAAAGCTAGACGGCCAGCGCGGGCGAAATTTCTCATAATTCGGACAATGACTCACCTAGGACCGCTGCCCTGCCCGTAACAAGATATGTCGGCTAAACTACAGTAGAGCGAGGGGTGCTCCTACACGAGATTACCTACGGGCAACGGCCTAAGGATAAAATTAAATTGAGCGCCACCTAGTTTCATCGATATAAACGAAAATGCAAAGATAGATCCACAGTAAAACCGGCAGGCCAATGAGCCTACCTTTCAACTTTGCACCTTGGCGAAATCCAAAGCTAAACGGGAATAGAAAATTGGTGCACTGCCTCACGACTCTCAACACTGCGGAGATGACCACACCGACTTAAATGCGACGCTTAAGAATTCCTCTAAGGCTTCACCTTACATGAATCTGACACAGTGTATAATTTAACCTGAAAATAAGCATGCACAAGCACGTGGGGAAATCATAAAGCAACGTTCAGTAAACCGATTTATTGGTCTAAGCACATGGTCAAATAGGTACAACAGCGCCGACGTGGTCAGCGTACACAATGAAAACACAACATAATAAAGGACTAAACCTATTAGCCCAGCTGGGGATGCCTTATCCCTAATCGTCTAAACTACAGGCGGAATAATGAAAGTTAGCACACAGCCCCCCAGGCGGGTGACTGGCGTCTATCACAAAAGTGCACTAAATATTGTTTAGCGAATATGCACATGAATTATTAGCAAACAGATAAGTTAATTGGTATTCAAAAAGGCCCCAAAAGGGTGGCCGGTGTTCGACAAATCTGCACAAATTATTAGCAAGCGGATAAGTTAATTGGTATTTACAAACTACACACACACTACCTTATACATTTGTAGCTTAGCCTGGCCGCGTCTTTGGTGTCGGGGCTCGCCTACAGTGCAAGGAAAGCCTCAACGCTGCCGCGGTACTGGAAGATGACGCCTGGTCCCCACAGGAAACGATACGGTGACCATTTGCACGCCCACGTGCGATGAATCCCCCAACAGGTATGATGCCTGCCTGGCACACGAGAATGAAGGGCGTCGGTCGACACAAAAATACGAGGGGTCACCAAAAAAGTGCACGTCCAACGGCACAGAAGCACTCTCCAAAAGAAAAATTAAACCACACTGTAACCGAACCCTCACAGGCCGCTTTCGAAGCGCTTACAATCCCAACCAGAAACTAACTAACTCAAACCAACGCTGTTCCCGCCAAACACGCTACGTGGCCTCACCACCTGCAGCCAATCACGAAACAGACAGCAACAAACGGTCTCCCGCGCCCCGGCGAACGATCCAGCTTGAAGATGGACAGATTGAGATGGAACGAAATTATTTAGAAACATCTCTCACTCGCTCTTATGGACTGCGTTTCAACTTTGATCAAACAAACACGCTACAGAGCGATGAAATAACCCAGGTGCAAGCAAGACGACTCGAGGCCAGAGCAGCTCGTCGAAACTTTGAGAAAAAGAAGAGCTGCGTGCTAAATCTTTAAAACTTTAAACAGAACTTGATGAAATACTAAATGTGAAAATATGACCGAAAAAACCAATACCGGGTGTCAACGAATTTATTAGACAAGTCATAACTTCTAGAGTATTAGGTATATCAAAATGAGATTTGGTATAGGTAAATGGTATAGGGAGAGGAGAGTTTTCGCATATTTTTCACTTTCCGGTCACTTCCGGTTTTACCGGAAATGGCTCCGATATCGAATTTTTAAATGGAACATCCTGTATATTTTTGCATATTTGGATTTCTGAGACAATTTTGGATCAGATTGTGACATAAAGCCTACTTGATTTTTTTAGAGCCACTTTTAATATGGCATCTAGGTGGCCATGATCGGACACTAATCTAAGGACTTCAGGTGATGTCAGAAAATTACAATCGCAAAGTTTTAGTGATTAGTATGATAGATAGGAATAAGACAAGTTGGCAAAATCACGTTTTCTTGTCTAACTATTTTTTTTCAAATCCCTTTTTTGACATGCACTTTCCGAAAAGAGGAGTTTTTGGCGAATCTAACGATACTAATTTATTTGCGATTGGATTAAAAATAAGCTCATAAGTTAAATATTTCTAAGCAAAATACTGGATAATAATTTATTTACTTTTGTCAAGTGTGACATGGATAAGTTTTTAAAATGTCAGATTTTGATCCAAAATTGTTTCAGAAATCCAAATATGCAAAAATATACAGGGTGTTCCATTCGAAATTGGAGCTATTTCCGGTGAAATCGGAAGTGACCGGAAAGTGAAAAATATGCGAAAACTCTCCTCTCCCTATACCATTTACCTATACCAAATCTCATTTTGATACACCTAATACTCTAGAAGTTATGACTTGTCTAATAAATTCGTTATACACGCGAAATCGTTATCTTTGAACAGAAAATACTTCAAAAGGTCGCATATTCGTCGAATTTAAAAATGTCCTAACAAACAATTCCGGATAAATACTCAGTTCCATACATACACTACTTTGCCTACTCATTAGACGGGAAAACTAGACTTAGTGCGCGCGTATCACCGGAATAAAAATTTCCGACGAAGACATTCCCAAAACAGTAGCTATAACGCCATTCGGATTGTTCTAGTTCACTGTAATGAGGTTTGAATTGTGCAACGCGGCACAGACTTTTCAGAATTTATTCACACGGTTTTGCGTGGGCTTGATTTTTGCCACGTTTTCATTGATGATATTTTGTGTTTTCGCGAATGACCGAAGAACATGAGAAACATTTACGGAGTGTGTTCGAAAGTTCGGCGTGGCGATCAATGTCTCAAAATGTATATTAAATGTACCAAAGGTCGAATATCTAGATTATTTAATTTCAGCCCAGAGCATTAAACCACTTCTGGCACGAGTACAAGCTCGCCAGGAATATAAGAAGCCTGAAACGGTGATAGACCTACGTCGTTTCCTAGGCACTATAAATTTATACAGGACATTCGTCAAAAATGCGACCCAAATCCAAGCCCCACTTCACGAATACGATAAACGCCCTATTATTTGGACCCCAGAAGCTGCAGCAGCGTTCGAATCGTGCAAAAGGCAGTTAACCAACGCAACGCTACTTGTTCACCTAGCCCTTGCTGTCGATGCTTCTGATTTTGCTATCGGTGCAGTACTAGAGCACCAAAGAAATGGCATCTGGGAACCGCTTGGATTTTGTTCTAAGAAATTAAACGCAGCTTAAAAGAACTATAGTGCCTATGACAGGGAGCTTCTTGCAATTTATGAGGCTATTAAGTACTTTCGGTTTATGGTCGAGGGTTTACAATTAATGGTTCGGACAAAATCGCAGAGCTGCTTAACAACGATCGACAGGTGTACCAGGTGGCCCGAGGCAGTACCCCTCGTCAATATCACCAGAAAAACTGTAGCGGAGGCATTCTACGTGCGTTGTTTCTCCCGATTTAGCGCGCCACGGTCAATTACCACCGATCAGAGAAGGCAGTTCGAATCTGCACTCATGAGCTCGCTAACCAAATTAATTGCCACCGAGCGTGCACGCTGCACTTCATACAGACCTTAAACTAACGGTATTCTGGAGAGATGGCATCGAACAATGAAAACCGCACTAATGTGCCACCAAACTCGGAAATGTTGCCAATAATATTGTTGGGATTTCGAACCGCATACAAAGAGGATTTAGGTTGTTCACCTGCTGAGCTGGTGTATGGTACAGCCTTACAGATCCCAGGCGAATGTTTCGTTGATCAACCAGCCGATAAATTGAATCCAGCATCGCTTCCAGAAACAATTCAACAGAACATCCGGAAAATACGTCCGTCAACATCGCACCATAAACAGACAGCGATTTTCGTACCGTCAGAACTACCCACCTGCAGCCATGTTTTCTTAAGAGATGATCGGGTACGAAAATCCTTACAACCACCGTAGGCAGGCCTATTTGAGGTTCTGAACCGAAAAGAGAAGGTATACACCGTCAAAATTAATGGGAGAGTTGTCAGTGTGTCCATGGATAAGCTGAATTTATGTTATCTACTGAAAACCCCTGCAGGCGAACATCAACAACCAGCACCTACAGATACCACCAGGTCTGGTCGCACTATCAAGCAACCCATCCGTTTCGATTTATGAATTGGACTGCGTCACTAAAGGGGTGGGGGGGGGGGTAATGTAGCGACATCGCCACAATTAAGTTTCGCGCCAGAAACGTATTTCCGTGCCTGCGTGTCCAGCCAGCACCAGTGGATCCAACGGCCCTCTCGTTCAATTTACTCGGCATTCGCGGCGCGAATGGTAGCGTCCTAGCTGATGAAATGAAATAAAGTTAGTTATTCCATGATATTCCTAACTATAACTAGAAGTCATGATTTAATCTATTGTAATTTAAATGTTAATATTCAAAAAACTATCCCTACTTTTCGTACTTACAGAAATTTTAGAGGGTTAACTTATTTCGTTAATTTCATTCTTGCCAACGCAGCCGATAGCACGGCGAAGGTTAACTTTTATAATAACAATCTATCCGACGCTGTTACTACCCTGTTCAATTTTTCTTCCATTAAAGAAGGAGAGGTTATTACAATTATACTCAGTATTAAAACTGAAGCTACAGGTGCTGATGGAATCAACATTTATATAGTAAAGTTATGTCTGTTGTTTTTGTTGCCATATATTACGCATATCGTAAATTTCTGGTTGGTTAATGCTGTGTTCACAAGCTCTTGGAAAAACGCGTTAGTCATACCATTTCAAAGACCTTCGCCCAATAAGTATCTTGCCAGTATTTTCGAAAGTTCTGGGGAAAGCCATGGAACAGCAAATACGTAGTCAACTTGTAGCCAACAATATCGTCCCTATTTGTCAATCGGGATATAAGAGCTGCACACTTTGAAGCAAAGGAGCATACAATATACTGAGATGGTATTGAGCCCGCTACTCAACTCTGCTTGCAGCACAAATAAATAAAAAGCAAGTCAGAAAGCACAGAGTTGGGGTAGTTCATGCAACTGCAAGATTTAGCGTATAAATTTCAATCCGTAATTACATTTGCAAAGAAATGCCGGTAGTAATAAAATGATTTGAGTAGAGAAGGCAGTGGGCAGAGCTCGTTTTTTCATAGATTGGAGTCGATAATTTTAAATTAGCCAAAAATAGGAGGTTTGTGCAAAATTAAAGCCGAACCAAATAAATAGAACTGTCACAGAAAGGTTTATAATATGTGCGTGTTAAACGAAGCGTAGATGTCAGAATAATTAAATAGGAAATGTTTATGAGCAATCTTATATAAAGGTAAAGGAAGCAGAATTATAATAATACGTTGCAAAGAGCATAAACCAGGCAGAACATGGCAATTGTAATATTAGGCAGCAATATTTGAAAATATGTGAAAAGTAGACAGTTTATGAAAATATGAGGAAAAGAACACAGCAGGATGTAAAACAAAATTGGTGAAGGAAGCGAACTATTTAAGAACAAGTCAGTGTAATTACGCGAGTGAGAAAGACAATCTAAATAGTAATACAAAGTGTTAGTGGCGCAATGAGACAGTAAAAACCAAATTGAAAAGACAATATTTTACAAATAGAAATTTTGTAAATTATTTTAGTTATAAGTAATATTAGTTAAGAAAGTTATTGTATTGAACATGGTCTACATCCGTTTTTATAATCTAGATAGGCATTTGTTAATAACGACCAATAGGAAGAAACAATTGAATAAAAATTAATTCTTGACACACAGTTTTTGGTCTCTCATTTAAATGCAGTTTTCTTATAGAAATATTTAATTTACAATAATAGAAATTACACCATTGTGTAGCCAATTTACCAGTGCACCAGTGAAAGTGTGTGTAGCGATTTCCCTTACAAAAAAATAATTTTCTCCGTTACCACCTTCAAGGACTTCAGCCGAGACCAACTCAGATTACGATCTTCAGTCACGGGCAGAAATGAGTTCCTCAGCCAGAGATTTCAACGGCAGCATATCCGCCCAGCGTGTAGGAGGCCCCCACAGCAGCCACAGCATCCCAGGTTTCCAGCTTCAGGCAGATACCATCAGGAGCCGCCGTCCGAACGAGCTACCGCAACGCTGCAGAAAACTCAGGTTAGATTTCAATCAAAGCATCGGCGTTAGAAACCGGAAAGTTACAATTAGAACAAGAGTACGTCTTACTGAAGAGAGATCCAGGCATATTAAAGCAGCTATCGAAAGCAATTATCCAGTAATAGCATAAAATCCAGATTTGAGGTTAGGAAAAACAATTGCATGTTAGCGTCTTTCAACAATCAAGGATCGGTTTTGCCTGAAAACAAAAGAGATTAATGCCGGCGAAGGCGCGAGAATTCAAAAGTTTATTATCGAATGCTCATAAAACTCCTGTTGTTAAATTAAATCACAAACGCGGGCCGCAACAAAATAAAACGATTTGTGTAGAACTTTGACAGCGTAGCCAAGTAGCGACTGCGCGATAAAATTAAATTCACAGCCCATTGGCGTATCACATAAATTTTAATATTAACGTACCGGGGAACCCAACTCTGAGTAATGAGTTTTTTTTGCCTACCGAGCTAGCCTTCTGTAATATTATATTGCAGATGAATGAAGTACAATAAAGGGCATAATACTGTTTTATTTGCAAGTAATTAACGAACCCAATCAAAACAGAATTATTTTTAATCAGTCTAAAATTTGACCTAAATAAAAGTAGGTTTGCAGGGAGTAGTAATTACAATTTATTTAATCCTATTATTATTATATTATTACATCATACCAGTGCAATACATATCAGGAGCCAACGTAACAAAGAGAAACGGTCTTGCGTTTTTAATATAAAAAAAATATCTAAGTACGTAGAAGCATACAACCCAATAAGCGACCGGTGAATTCAAATAACCCTACAGGCTAAACCTACGAAAATTTATATACTACAAGTATGCATGCCTACTACAGACGCACCAGATGATGAAATAGAAGAAATTTATAGAACCATTGAACAAATTATACGCGACACGCCGAACAAAGAAATCTTGGTAATAACAGGGTTTTTAATGCGAATGTAAGTAACACACAGAATGATAATCACCTGCACAGAACAATAGGGAAGTATTGTTTGGGAAGGAGGAACGAAAGAGGAGAGCGACTAATTCAATTCGCTATAGACAATGATCTCACCATAATGAATACAACTTTCCAACATTATCCACAAAGACTCTCCAAGTGGACCTCAACCAACAAACAGTATAAAAATCAAATAGATTACGTAAGGATAAAAACGAGATGAAGGACATCGATCAACAACGTGAAGGCGAAACCAAGCCTGACCCAATGTGGGTCAGATCTTAACTACTACAGGTTGACTTCAAGATCAAACTCCACACAACAAAACAAAACCTAGAATAATAATACGAAAAAAGAATTACAGACCAGCAAAGAACCAGACACATCCAAAGAGTCAAATCAAATCTGACAGGAAACAAAAACATGGATCACGAAAGCAGCAAAGAGCTGCACACAAGACGCCAGAAGTGTAAAACAAAAACATTAGATGACGGGAAAAACTATACGGAAGATAGAAGAAAGGAGAGAAATCACCAAATCAAACTCACCGATGGAGCAAAAAAACTTGAAACTGAGAGAAATAAATCTGCAAATCAAACAATTATGCAGGCGAGACAAAAATAATCACATAAACAGAATATGCGTGCGTGCACGTGAGCTCAAACCACACATACAAAGTATACAGGCACAGGACTCGAACGGCAACTTAGTTAGAAATGCAGTAGGAATAGCAGAACTTTGGAAACAATACTGCTGCAATCTATTCAATGATCCTACGGTACATACAATACACAAAACGGACGAAATACAACATGAGCCAAATATACTAAGAATAGAAATTGAAAAATCTATTGGAAAATTAGGTAGTAGGAAAGCTCCCGGCGCAGATGACATAACCGCGGAAATCATCAAGGCTACAAGGGAAATCGGAATCTACACAATACACGCAATATGCTAAAAGATATGGCAGTCAGGAAAGTGGCCACAGGAATAAATATTAATACTCATACACAAAAAAGGACCACACACGAACTGTAATAACTAGAGGACGATCGCACTGATACCACACGTCAGCAAGGTACTACTCAACATAATTAACGAAAGCCTAAAGTCATATCTCCTCCATCAGATACCAGACGAACAAACAGGTTTTATGCCTGAAAAAAGGCACACAGATCTTAAACACACGACAACTCATTGAAAAAGGACGTGAACTCAACATAAAGATGTACCTATGCTTTGTTAACTATCACAAGGCGTTTGATTCAGTAAAATTGGATAAGCTCTGAATAATAAAACGAAATGGGAACTCCCCTCACTTAATTCAACTCATCCAAAATCTATATGAGACCAATAGCGCTGAAGTAAGAGTCAATAACGTAGACTCAGAAGCCTTCACAACTAAGGCAGGTGTGAGACAAGGGTGTATCCTATCTCCCTTACTTTTCAACATATACACAGAACACGTAATGCGCATAGTAATGGATAGTAACCATTGGGGGTAAACGTATAAGTAACCTCAGATACGCGGATGACACTCTCATTATAACATCAAGTGAAGAGGAACTGAAAACGATCATGACTAGACTAGTAGACTTCAGCAGAACCTACGGCCTAAAAATCAACAAATCTAAGACAAAAGTGATGACTATAGACAGAGCAAATCCTAATCAACAGCAGATTCAAAGAATCGCGGGATACGAAGTGGTGGAGAAATTCCAATACCTCGGATCAACGATAACAAATACAGGACAATGCGAATCGGAAATTCGAATGCGATTGGCAATAGCACGTACTGCAACCACACGACTGACAAAAATCTGGAAAGACACAAGCATAACTAAGAACACCAAACAAACATTAATAAAAACGCTAATCTTTCCCATAGTAACGTACGCAGCCGAGACTTGGACAATTAAAAAAGCAAACAAGAACAGAATCAATGCTTTTGAGATGTGGGCGTACCGATGCATGCTACGCATACCATAGACTGCACACCGCACAAAGCAATCAATCATAGAAGAACTGGGCATAAATAAAAGGTTGATCACGACCATATCCCAGTCATTCCTCAGATACTTTGGACATCTCGCGAGACGTGATAATGCCATGGAAACCAAGGAAAATGGAAGGACGCCGTCCGAAGGGCAGGTCGCCAATGAGATGGATAGACCAAATGAAAACGATAACAGGACAAACGTTACAAGAAACTACCCACTCAGCTCAAGATAGAAATCTCTGGAAGACGACCATCAACTCAACTACTTAACGAGGGGTGAACGGACTGAGGAGGAGACTAGACAGTCGCTTTTTAAATAATATTTGAGGAATAAAAAATGTTACATTTCATTCGTGTAAAGATCGTTGCTATGGAAATGCTGCTGTAAACACTTTCTTCAAACTTACTTTTGCCAAAACAAGCTTATTCATGGAAACTAGATTACGCGTTATCTATATCTATACTAGTTTTGGATTATTTTTAAAGTACTAAATTATATACTGTTAAACAGTTTTTAAACTTATTTAATTAAACTCGTAGAAAAAATCATTTGTATGATGTGCATAGAAAGTTATTTGCTGACCTTATGCTCTTGCAACCCTTTATGCGGTCGGGTTGCAAACGATTACTCGGCTGCTTATTGTATAGATAATTATTTATTGTATTATATGTTGTAGAAAGTATTATCCACGAAATAATGTTTAAACATTCTTTCGTGGATAAAGCGTATCTAAAACACGAATACACCGTTTTATTCAAAAACTCAATAAATATCTATTAAAAAACATAAATTTTGTATTGACAGCCGTGAAAAGTCATAGTGACCATTTGGGAAGTACCGAGAGATCAAATAAATTTATAGTTAAAGTCGCATGTGATTCGTGGTATACGATTGGCAGTACCGAAGTGTATTGTCAGTCTATGTCAAATTCGAGGTTAGTAGGTTAAGTTTTCTGAGTTATTTGACACAGACTGATGCAAAACTTAACCTGCAAATTTCAAATTTGACATATCTTAACAGTGCTACCAACAATTCAGTAGTGAGCGACATGGTTTTTATCTCACTAGTGAATAAAGTACACAAATACTAGTTGACAATCATAACAAACTGCTTCTTACTAACGAAGAACAAAAAGAAGCCTGGACATCCTATGTAGCAGAACTATTCTCAGACGAACGGCCAGATAATATAAATAATATAATAAATGACGACGAAGGATCCGAAATTTTAATATCAGAAGTAGATAAAGCAATAAGAACAAGTACTGATGGTAAATCTCCAGGACCAGATGACATGAAGGCTGAATTTTTAAAAGTAATGGGAGATGACGGTATCAAAATGCTAACGAAGTTGCACAAGGAACAATACCTGAAGAATGGCTACAATCAATATTTATACCAATTCCCAAGAAAAATAATGCAAGACGATGTAGTGAGTACAGAAAAATAAGTCTGATGAGTAATGAGCCATGTACTCAAGATATTTCTAGGAATTATATATGAAAGAATTAAAAGGAAATGTGACGACAACATCGGCAATACACAATTTGGCTTTAGATCTGGCCTGGGCACAAGAGAGGCACTGTTTAGTTTAACAACCATGGCAGAAAAATGCATGGATATGCGACAGGTTTTATACGAGGAGGGTTCAAGTATGAATTATACTTTGAATTGCGAGCCAAAAGACAAAGACATGCAAAGAAGTTGTATACATTAATTAATGCTCTGGAACAAGTCCTAACTTCATTCAGTCGTTTAGTCGTCACAAAGCATTTTCGTTCAATTGGCAAGCATAAGTGAAGTGGGGATGCATGCAAGCGTGGAACAACGCATTAGTAGTAAATTTCCTATCAACGAAGATATCAAACAATAAGAAATTTGTGTAACAGTTAAAAGACAGTTTGATGCCCAACCACTATCAGACATAAGCGTTTACAAAAGGAATAAAGCGTTTAAAGATGGCTGCAAATGTGCGGAGAATGAACCGCATTCTCGCCGTCCAAAACACTGATAACAGAAGAGAATGCTGTCAAAGTAAAATGCACTTATTTGAAACGATTGTCGATTTACAGTGAAGGATATTACTTCTGCATTAAATATCAGTAGGGGTAACTGCGTCGTACAAGATAATGCTCGACCCCATTTTGCTGTTCACTGTACTAGAATATTAATACCCCCCCCCCCCCCCTCATTCCTTTTCATCTTCTTGATAAACATTACCGACTCATGACGAATTTCACAAGTTTTGCGGAATGTGGTTGATTATAATAAATTTCATATTTACAAATATTGCATTCACGGTTTCCAGCAACGTACTATACTGATTTCACGTAGTACAAATACACAGAGAGGTTTACAAACGTAAGTGAGGAAAAGGATAAAATTTACTTTAAGAAGAATACATTTCATGGCAAAATTTCATAAACGTGCAAATGCCACAAGAAAGATTCTTACCTGCCTACTAAACTAACAGGACTAACTACATTACGTAGTAGATTATTTTCTTAAGGGGTCATTTACTACCTGCCTACATAATACAAGTTTACTGAGTCATAGTAAATTCAAATAGTCTGAGGTCTGAGTAGGGTTGGGAAGATTTAAATGATTTGATTAAAATAATGAATTTAATGGAGTAATTTAATTAGCAAAATCATTGATTTAAATTATATTTTTTATATTTTGCCAAATCAACAAAACAAATACACAAAAGAAGTGTCCTTCAAATATTGCCAATTAAACAAAGCCACCATGAACAGTAACAATATAACAAAATGCTGAAACTTAAAATACATGTTGAAACAGTTAAAACATAAAAATAAGGTGCACTATAAAAGTTAGAAATTAGAGGTAATACTAATAATAGTGATAATACGTACTATGCTTGTTTTATTGTTAATCACATAAAACAGTTATTGGTAAGATATAGAAAAACCGTCTACTACGCTGTAAAATGACAAAGTCGGCATTTTTTAAATAGTTTGGTAGCAATTTAAATTCACAAACGGTGATCACACACTGATTCTAGAACACACTCTGCACACCCGTGGATCTACGAATTAACATATTATAGTGCATGTACATTTTCATAAATTAACATAAATAATGAAAAAATGGTTTTATTAATCCTGAGTCTGTCTTCAAATAGTCAGTACTACAGTCGTTCAAATAGTTTGTTAGCTTTTGGTGTTTTTATTAAAAAAAAATTAAGTGGGAGTCGGAGTCGGGTAATTTATATGGACTCCGACTCCGACTCCACCCAAAAAGTTCCGACTCCTCGACTCCGACTCCCGACTCCGACTCTACAGCCCTGCTATTTACCATCTATTTTGGACCTTGCTGTATCAGTTTCTTATTTGTTTGGACCGATAAAAGAGTTTCTAGGAGAAAAATACCTCATTGTAATGAATAAGTCATCGAAATTGTTCCGAAATGGGTGCGATAGCACCCAAAAGAATTTTTTTCTCGTGGAATACAGAAACTTCCGGAAAGATGGCACCGGTTTATTAATCGAGAGGAAGACTGAGTAGAATAATGACATCCCAGCAAACACAGTTAAATAACATTTACATATACACTATATAACATTGTTCCTTCAAATATTATATGTAACATCACCAGGTTATTACATGTTTGTTGCATGTAAGTTTCAATTTCCCACTCAAGGTATTGTAACTACAATGTAACAGCTATAAAATGTTGTTATATGTGTGTAACAGTACAGGTATATTACTACTATGTAACTGTTTTAACAAGTAACATTGCTGTTATATGTTTGTTATGCAACCTTATTATTGTCATTATGTAACATTTATATTACAGATTTATAACCGTTTTATTTAGGTATAGTGCGTGTTGCCTATAATATCCTTATTGTCAACCGGATATTGTAGTAACGTACACGGTAATTCAAATTTGAGCCACATGGTTGACATTCTGCTTATTATATAATAATTATTATTATTATAAAATACAGAGTAGACGGCCAAAGTGGCCGATTGGACTCATATTAAGTATATAGGATACACATTGACAATATACAGATATATAAATATAAATATAAACAAAGATACAAATGAAAGTTCATATGGGCCATACAGGTAAATCAAGGCGACATATGCGCGTCTAACAAGTTTTTAAAGACGTTGACATTTGCGGAATCGAGGATATGCTCCGGTAAGCCATTCCATACCGATACAATTCGATTGGTAATAAACTGCTGTCTAGGTAGTCTGGTACAGCGCTCATTCACTAGTTTGTACTTGTGGCCCCTCAGATTGGTATTTCGGTTGAAGTGAAATATGGTACCCAGGTTGCAGCTGTAATGGCCAGTGATAATTTTATAGGTTTCGATCAGGTCACCTCTTTGACGTCTGATAACTAGGGTGGACAACCCTAGGGTTTTCAGCCTTTCAGGATATGGAAGCGGACGTAGAATGGGAGAAAGTTTTGTAAATCTTCTTTGGACTTTTTCTAATAGATCAATATCTTTCGCAAAATATGGATTACAGTTCACAGCACCGTAGTCTAGGATGGGACGTACGTAGGTCGAATACAGCTTTTTCAAAAGCAACGGAGACAGGTTTTTAAATGAGTGTGATATTTGATATATCAGAAAATTTACTTTTTTAACTGTACTAAAGACGTGGCTACCCCATTTCAGGTCAGATGTTATGGTGACACCAAGGTCGATTTGTTCGGTCACTGGTTTTAAGGGAACGCCGCCTAATTCATACTGCACTGTAGGATTGTTACGACCAATATGCAGAACCGAGCATTTATCCGCGTTCACTGTGAGCAACCACTGAGTACACCACTCGCTAATTTTCACTATCCACCCACGGCTTATCATTAGATCTTCTACACTTGCGCAGCGGTATAAATTCAGAAGTGATGTGTTCGATAAGGGAAATTAGAGTAGACCAAGAGATCTCGATGTTATTTTCCAGTGGAATGTTAGATTCCTTGATATAATCATTGATTATTTGGTAGTTGGCAGTCCGGTAGTTTCTAAAATGATTTTGTGAACTTTTGGAGGTAGGATTTAAAGTAATTTCTAGTTTTCCTATGATTACGCTGTGATCGCTAAGTCCGAGATGAGAGTGGTAATCCATCTGGTTGATCAAGTTTACATCAGAAACCAAAACTAAATCTAAAAGAGATGGTTCATCGGGGGGGGGGGGGGGGGGCGAAATCTTGTTGGCCTGTGGACAAGTTGGTGGAAGCTTGAATTCGTAAATACATCCAAAAACGTTGCAGAAGAAACTGAGCAATGTTTGATCTAAGTAGGCAACCTGAAAACCTTTTCCATTCTTTAAAAATTGTTAATCGATTGTTAGATATGCAGCGTCGCAAATATTAAGCTAAACCTGTATATTTTACAAAATAAGCACGATCCCAATGACGAGGCTTAGATAGAAATCATTGCTGTATAAACTGTAACCATAAGGTGGAAAAAACGAAAACACATTCATTACATTAGTATTTTACTTTACTACAAAACTATTGCACTACTTCACTACTACATTGTACTTCTAACAATAAAAATTACTCAAATATAAAATTACGTTTCAGTTTTTATTCTCGGACAAAGCGCTGTTTTTCAAATCGAAACCACTCGCTTCCTGGGCTTTCAAATTTGTTTTCTTTTAATGATGCATAGGTCATGCATACTGCTTCTGAAATTAGACATAAAATATAGATGTTCCTCATTTTTAGCATTCGGCATTTTATTCTCTGTAATATTACAATGATAATAAAATTGTTTAAAACACTTTCTCATATAAACCTTTTGAGACCGAAGCCAGGTGCAATTTATATTTAACTCAATTTTAAATTTTTTGTGGTGCATTTGGCCCTTTATGAATGTATCAGTGCTGCAGTGTTTTCTTAATAATTTTGGCTTTTACTTTTAGTGAATAATACATTGCAATAAATACTTGCATTTTCTTTTAAAATGCTATAAAATGTGCCTGAGATATTTTTTAAGCCCCTATACCACTAAGAAATTGGTTGAGGAAGAACATAGAAACGCTTATACATACAGCGCGTGATAGATAGAGATATGCCATGGTGATCGCTAACCTCATAAACTGAGACGGCATCCGGAGCGAGAGAGATCCCACTAAGAATTTTTATAAACAATTTTATCAACAGTATTTTGATAGTGTAACAGTCCACAGTTTTATAAAAATACTAACTTTCTTACTTAATCCTAGGACATTTCTACCCTTGCGGGTGTAAGGTCTTTATAAAAATATCATCGCCAAATTAACTGTTTAAGGCGTCTGTATTTTGATGACGCCACGTAAAAGGTTTTAATAGAAACTTTGGGAAGAGAACGATTTCTATTATTATTTTTTTATAAAAGCAGGCACTTTATTAGATGTTATTGGCTAAGCCCAGCCTAGAGCTTACCAAGCATTTGAAGCTGATGTTCGAACGCTTAACTCATTTTTGGCGTGTTGTGAATTGCATGTAATTTTCATTTAAATTTGATTTTATTAATTTAAAATTTGGTGTGATACACGCACACAACTTCCTTTTACAGTGATCTTATAATTAGCCAAAAATTTGATTTAAAATGTTTTAAGCATTTGTCAACAATTTCCAAAAATTACAAATTCTGCAAAAGCGGTACAAAATAGAGCGTTAGTTGAAGAGACAAATTTTCTCTAGAATTTTAAACTGAATTCAAAAATGTAATAATATACCGCGTGTTCTATTTAAAATAAGAGTTAATAAAAAAAATAGACAAAAAACAAAAGAAACCCATTTTAGAAGTATTCAACTGGAAAATCACCTATCTCACATCAATACAAATTTAAAATGTAAAATTAAAAAAAATCGTTAGATCCGTTTTTGAAAAAATCGAAAAAAACTGAAAAATCACAAGAGTAAACACCTACTTCCGGTTATGCGATTTTCTTCAAAACCTTGCTGTCGCATCTACATAGTACACAAAACTTATATATGAAGTTTCAACGCCATACTTCTTTTAGTTTTTGAGATATTCTGTTCACAGACAGACAGACAGACAGACAGACACACAGACAGACACACAGACCAATGAAAAAAATATGTTTTTTGGGATCAGGGGACTCTAAAACGTGAACATCTGTTGAAAACTCAATTTCGAATTTTTGGGATGAATCCAATACTTCCTTTATTGTAAAAGGAAGTAAAAATTACGGGCATGTCATCTAACTAACAAACCACCACATCAATGGAATTAACACACCAGCGTGAATCCACCTTTATATGCGATTTCGCATATAAACCTAACCCTAACCCAACATTTACCTGTACATATTTTTGTATTATTGGAAGACGAGCATATTATATAAAAATCCTTGTAAGCCCTGTAAATAGTACTTTGTTATTCACATATATAAGTTTTCTATCGTAAGGCGAAAAAGACAAGCATAAAAAAGGCTTGTAAAAGGGGCGACAACCGCAAAACCAAAACACTGCAATCTAACCTTACTTCTCAGATTTGCTGCCTCTGAATATAAAAGCATTGTTGCCAACTCTTCGCAAGTTGTATTCGCTAAATTGGAACTAAAAGCTCCATTTTCAGATCAAAAGTCGCCAAATACGAAATACGCACATTAGAAAATCAAGCATTTATTATTTTCCACAGAATAAAGAAATACGTAAACTACTTATGAATATAAAAATAAAAACTTACCTATTTATTTAAGGAAAAAACAATTTAACGTTCTAATTCTTCGTACCAAGTGATTACAATTGACAATGACAAATTGTGCAATATGCAAACGTTGCAAAGAGTAAAGATAAAGCTCCTTCAGTTTTAATTTCAAATCTCCGGCGTCATGAGCGCAAATATGACCGTCTGGTCACGTACGAAATACAAATAAATGTCAGGTAAACATAATATAATTTCAGGCGTTAATCATATCAGTATAACAAATTATCAAATAATATTTTGAAATTCTTTCGTATATGAAAATTGTTGAGGATAAATGTATGTGTAACTTTAGAAATATTGAAATTAATAAATTTTTACATATTTTTTTTAAATTACGAATAATACCCTAGAATTTCAAACTAAAATATATCAAAAACGCTAGAAAAGTCGCTAATCGCAAATTCCTATTTTTTTTTTAGCTAAACCACTTGTTAAATACCCTAGATTTAGCGACTTTTCGCCGTTGTTGGCAACACTGTATTAAATTTTTGCTGCTGATCACGTTTTTATAAAAACTTTGGATAAAATTTTGGCAGTGGGACATGCCTTAAACATATTTTGATGGAACGTGACGTCACTTCGCTTTTATAAATATTTTTACAATGGGACAGGGGTTTAAAAGTTAGCTGTAAGGCAAATAAAGCAAGCCAACCTACTCAAACAGAACAAAAGCTTTGGGTTCCAAAGGTTAATTTTTGTGCATAGAACATGAAATATTTACATTTATTTAATATTTACCTAAAGTAAAACCACGTGCAAATACAAGTAACGAAGTGCCACGTTATTCTGATGTCGGCCTGTTGCCAAAAAGTGACAAAACAGAAAACAGTTAGGAATTGGTAGCAATATTATATAATAGATATAGTTGTTATTAATCAACATTATTATATAGCAGTAATATAATAAAGTTATATATACCTATGTAATCTCATCAGTTACAAACCTGTTACGTGGAAAATATGTAACCATGTTATATTTTTGTTATAAAACCAGTTATATAACAGCAATATAACAAAAATTATACAACATTAATTTCGTATTTGTTATGTTCCAGTTATGTATCACAAACATAACAAATGTTAGTTAACATTGTTACTTTTTTGTTGCCTAACATCAATATAACGTGTTTGCTGGGATGATATACATTAGACTCCTTGTGTTTGTTTTTGAATAAATATTAAATTACAATTTAAATTTGAACGCTCCTCGTATATATGATACATAAACTTTGAAAGAGCATTCGATACAGTCCAGCACATTACCCTGTTAAACGTACTACAACAAATAGGTATTGATGGAAAGGATATGCGTATAATAAAAAACCTATATTGGAATCAAACAACGAAAATCAAAGTCAATAACCAACTAACCGACTTGGTAAGAATTGAACGAGGAGTACGACAGGGGTGCATCTTGTCACTAATCTTATTTAACTTGTACTCAGAAAAAATTGTCAAAAATGCTCTGGAAGATAGAACAGAAGGCGTCAAAATAAATGGGTTACTTCTAAATAACATAAGATACGCTGACGACACAGCTTTAATTGCAGGAAGCCAAGAAGATCTCCAAATATTAGTAGACAAAGTGGCCAAAGAAAGTGAAAGCATGGGTCTGAAAATCAATGTGCACAAAACTAAAACTATGGTAATTAGTAGAGATAATGTTATTACAAACATCACATGTAATAACTTGAGAGTAGAACAAGTAGATACATTTATTATTATGATATAAAAATGGCAAAAAAGGAATATATTCTATAAAAGGTTGAATCACTTAAAAACTGACCAAGATTGGTATAATATCTCCAAAATATGAGAAAGTCAATTAAAATAGTAGAAATCGGTATTGATATGAATAATGTATAAATATTCAGTCAATGCACTGTATTGAAGCCCAATTAAGAAAAGAATGACCAAAAGCAAGTGGTTTGAATTGTTTAAAATTTATTTATTGTTCATATGAGATACATTGCAGAATGTTAAAACGTATAACTTATTTTGGTTAGTGTGATGGTTTATTTATAATCCAGGAAAGTTTTAAATATGTTTATAAAATGTTATATGAATATTGATAACCTAAAAAATGACTTTTGTCAAGATATTTAACTAGCTTGATTTAAGTTGATAATGAATAAAATTTCTTTCTGAAAGAGAGTGCTAAGAGAAGGAAAAGGAATTGTTTATGCTTCGATAAGAGAGAAGGCGGGTAGAAAAATTATTAATTTTATGACAGATATAAAATAATCTTCCAGAATTAATGCTAAAACAAATAAACTCGACGTTAAAAGTGATTATCAGTGCGTGATATCAAAGTGAAAGAACTATGTTAAAATTGGAGAACATTGATACAGAAGTGGCAGAATCAAGTGAGAAAGCAAAGTGAGTCAATTTAAAAATCAATTTTCAGTACTGAGCTACGAACAATATAAGTAAAAAGAAATAAAAAGGCTTACAGGAATTTTGAATGCATTTATATTAGATTTATTAATTAAGATTGGGTTGTAAACCTAAAGTTTAAAAATTGTAATTAATTATTGGAAGTGTCATTAACAACATTTTGTTTAAATTATCAGAATACCAGTAACATCAATAAACATTAACAATTACCTTTATATTGATTGTAAGGGAAGATAGACGGTCGGCCTTACCTTTTGGCGAAAGTTATATTGGTTATTTTGCCGGCTGGTAACTATCGGCCTAGTTGGGCTAGCTCGCCGCGAGGGTCGCAGGGTTCCAGCTATGCTGAAAGAGAATACAAAAAAAAGGAGTGGGCGCCAGGTCCTAGACTCAGATCCAATTCCTTGTGCCGGACCTTACACAAGGTCGAAGATAAAAACCAGCAAGTCAAAAATAAGCAAATCAACAACCAATGAATAGATCACAGCTTTATTTTAAATATTGGTGGGTACTATAGTGCATGGCTAACATATATATATATAAATCACAGCAGGCAGTAGGCAAAATTAGTTACAAGTAGCAAAGGCGATACTTGGCAATAAGTATGAACCTTTGTATACTTCTAGCAACACCAAAGAAAACACACAGTATGCGACATGCAATAATAAATATAAATATAAATATAAATATAAATATAAATATCGAGCAAACAGTAGCCCACGAGCAGTAATAACTATGACCTGTAAATGGGCTAACACATTAAAACATTGCGCGGTTAAAAACGGAGCGTAGCGAGTATTAAATTACAAAACAAAAAAAAATTAGTCCCTGTGAGGCAGGATATAGCAGGGCCAGGTTATGCAAGCGCTCAGCTGATGCGAAACCCCGAATATCAGCTCAGAAAGATTCTAAAGTAATTATTCCAAAATTTCTAATGTCAAAACTACCAGGATATATAGCCATATAGTGACAGAGCAGTTTTCTCAGTGGAAATACATCAGGTACATAAATGAATGCTACAGCAATCGCTTGAATAAACCTTCGGCAAACTTGTACCTACTTAGAGGCTCGCAAATAAATTACAATAACGCGGAAAAATCGCGAACGCCGCAAACAGAGTTCCGACAAAATAATTAACGGGTTCACGCGACTCCAAAGTAAGACGATCGGCTACCGTAATCGGTTCTCTAGCCACTATACGCTAAATATGACGTCAGACCTCAGCCACCGACATGCAAATGGCGTCGAAATAAACCTGAGGATGTCGAGCAAACCGTAGGCAACAAGCGGTAAGTACTGCCTTAAAACTGAAATACTAGCGCGGATGACCTAACATACAATTTGCAGGGGAGCTCAAATTTAAACTGTAAATTCGTAGGTTCCACGGAGACGCCGTGGTTCGGGGCCAATTCAAAACCGAAGGCTCCTACAGGGTTGAGCCGCAGAGCTGTCTTTACCAATTCGGGTAAGCTCGATTAAAGATTCAATAAAGATCAGTAGCCTGCACAAAATGGGCGCTCGAAATTTGCAATAGCCCTATCATAATAACGCATTAAAATTATACAAAAGCATGCACTAACATCTAACTAGACGAAGCATTGCTATGCCAAAAATATCATACATGCCCTATCTGTTAACGAGACGAGATTCTAATAACTAACTATAAGATTACACCAAGCACAAGGAGTGATAACTAAATCAGTTTCTTGCCTGTAGAAAAAACATGTCGGCTCCTAACCTGTGGCTTGCGGGGGGGGGGCCGACGACGGCAGAAGCAACGGGGGTTCCGGCAGACACAGCGGGAGGCCCAGTGGACCGAGGAAGCGGTGATTGTGTCGCAGGTGAGTGCAGTGCTACACCCTCTAGCGTAGCGCCCAGGGAATTGCAGAATTCCTTGACTACTCGCTAATTTCAGGAGCCCGAATCGACGGTTTGGGTGCCCGCGGAGAGCAGCCGAACGAGGAATGCTAAGCCTCTTTAGGTAGGAGTCCAACCTCTCGCAGGAAGCGTCCAAACTCTCCCAAGATCGTAGCCGACAGGAAATGGCATCCCACAGTAAATGAATGGCATCCGACAGTAAATGGCTATAACGCATAACGCCCAAATAAGTCCCAAATAAGAAGAAACTGGCCTTATCTTACCTCACGCTGGAATTGAGCCAGAGGAAAGGGCAGAAACGATGCTGGCCTCAAACGAATCCGCAGTTGCGAAGGACGTAAGTATAACCAAATCAAATACGAACGTCTTAAGGGCACATGTGCTTTTTCAGATCCTCCGAAAAATCAAAACGGAGCTGAGCTATACTAATTAGCTCACAAATTTAAGCACACGGCCGATGCACTAGCAGCCTGCACCAAGTTTAAAATGGGAAAAGAACTCAAAAATCCACCAGTTACCAGTTATCAAAACTTTCCAAAATTTTTGGGCCAGAAGATGCAAAAAAAACAGCCTGAAAAATTTGACTGCAAGAAGTGATATCCTTTATCTAGCAACAAATAGAATAGTGCAGAATAATTTGCAACAGGGGTTGCCTAAGCGCCATATACAAATATCTGTAGGAATATGACCAAAATAAATTTAATTAGTAGAATATGGGTAATTATTCGAAGAGTTGCTTACCAAACTGCTTGATAATTATAGGAAAATAATTAAAAATAAGATACAGCTAATTATACCTAGTTTAAAGCATGCAAAAATTGGCAAAAGCCAACCATAAATATTCAAGTTCAAAAATTCAGCTAGCGAAAGTTCAATACTACGGGGGACACTCCAAAAGTATCGTAACATTATGTATCAAATAACAAAACAGATAAATTGTCATTCAAAGGTTATGATTGGATACATTAATAAAACATAAATATTATCTTTATAAAAATATTTCATTTAACTAGAAAAAGTACCTTGAAATAGATTGCAGTGTCTTATTAAAAATACTGCAACGGTTACCCTGCAGATTAAGACAAATAGAGCTAGCCGAGTTAATAATAAAAATTATATGCAAGAAAGTAGGTTTTATGGTGATTGAACTTTTAAAGAATAAAAGGTACAGTTAAGTGTCAAAACAGCTTTGTTCGTAGCAATATATCCCTTGTATGGCTAATCAATAAAAACATAGATTGTAATGCGGAAATAAATCGCAGAATAGAAATAGCCAGATCAGCTTTCATGAAGTATAAAAAGATTCTATGCACTCGACAGCTAGATCTAGGGATAAGAGCACGAGTACTGAAGTGTTACGTTTGGACAGTACTTCTGTATGGATGTGAGGATTGGACCATTAAGAAGGAGATGTTAAATCGAATCAACGCGATCGAGATGTGGTCATATAGAAGAATGCTCCGAATTCCCTGAACAGATCGAACAACTAACGAAAAGTTACTACGCCGACTGGGAAAAGAAAGGGAATTGGAGAGCCTTGTTAAAAGACTAAGTTAACATATTTTGGACACATAATGCGCCACGAGAAATACACACTTCTACAATATATAATCGAAAGGAAAATTCAAAGGAAGAGAGCTAGAGGTAGGAGGAGGACATCCTGGATGAGCAACCTAAGAAATTGGCTAGGACTCAACAGAGAAGATTTAATTCATACAGTACGTGACAGATGGAGATATGCCATGACGATCGCCAACCTCAGACTATTAGAAGGCACCTAACGAGAGAGAGAGAGAGAGAGAGAGAGAGAGAGAGAGAGAGAGAATAAAGGGCCACTTTAGAGAGGTCTAAAATCGATCTAGTAATACCCTTATAACCAAGAGGTGTTGGATAAATTATTATTCTCTATTACCTACGTCTAAAGTTGTGTTTTATCTACTAAAATCTCAGTGGTAAAGTAGCATTTTAATTATGGGGGTGGATAAAATGCTAATTTATTCACTACTGAATAAAACAGTCCACTATCCATAGCAACTAACAAAGTACATACGTGTATCTTGGTAACTAGCACACAACCAGATAATATGATTACCTACTTATTTATAATTATTTCTTAATTTTTAAAACTTATTTTGTAATTAAATGGAGGCATTGGAAAAAATGTATCTGCCACACGTGAGTAAAGAGACTATCCATTCGGTTAGTTTTCCCCTTATGGATAAAATGTCTCTTTATTTACTTGTACCATACGTAACTATTATTCAATACTCAATAGTAATATGGTATTTTACTAGTTTGTTTTAAACAAGTAAGCTGCGCTACTACTACAGTGTTTACATCATAACCCACGTTGCCCTTGACACCGTGGGTTATAATAAATAACCCACAGGTGACTTATAGGTACTTAACTCACTCCCGTGGCTTATAAATACTTTAGCTCACTCTAATTTAATTTGTCACACTTGTACCATAAATAACTATTATGCAACTTATGAAACGCAGAGTTGTCAAATTAATTTTTAATGGTTTCTAGACATTTGCTTAATTTTGAATTTGAACAGTTTTTGAGTTTCTGTTTTGTATCATTATCTTTAAGTGTGCATTGTTTTTCTATGTTTATACTGAATAGTAAAGACATTAATAATTAAAAGTTGGACATCCACATCTTCAAAAGTCTAACAAATTTTTTTTACATTATGTTTTTCCTACTCGGGAAGTATTCCCTATTAATAGGATAACATGCAGTTAATTTACCAGTTTTGCAACACCGTGTATACAATGACTCCGTATATTTTGTCAAGGTTAGTAGTGCAGCTGCTACTGATTACTTGTAGTTCAACTGCATTTACTTCAAATGGCTTAACCTAAAAAGGATAAAATTTAATTACAGGTGAATATTTTACACATAATATTTACCAGTAGAAAGTAAGCAGAATAATTAACAACTAATTAAACGTATTACATTTTGTAATAATTGTAGTAAGGCTCTGTACGACTTGGCACTCCACGAGTATGGATATAAAGGATAAACTTCTACCAGCTTCGCATTTTATAAAGCAAGCAGATACAAACGATCTGCTAGCATTAACACAAGCTGTAACACATACATCTGGTTTAGATGAAGTAGCTTCTAAACATATTTTAAAACAAGGGGAACTAACTACTGTTACAGTCAAAATTGAATGTGATTACCAGGATGTAGATACTATCAAGATTCTTAAACCAGAAGAAATTGTTTTAAAAGAAGAACCTACAGACACAGAAACAAAGCCCTGGACAACTTTTGAATCTACTGTACCTGTACATACAACTAAAAATGAGCCGATAGATGAAAGCGCAAATCCCAGCAAACCGAGCATTATAAAGGTAACTACCAAGAGTAAGAAGATCTTCTATAAGTGTAGCGTGTGCGCCTACTCCAGTACGCAGCGAACTTTTGTACGCCGTCATGCATTGCGTCATTGTAAAGTTGGAAAGTACAAATGCTCCAAGTGCGATTACAAATGTAATAATCAGCGGCGCATGGTAGCCCACAGCAGTGTCCACATGCAGAAGATTTTTAAATGCAACCAGTGCAACTACAAGGGTACCAGGCTTTCACTACTGGAGCGTCACAAACTGAACCATATGGAAGATAAGCCTTTCAAATGCAGCGTGTGTAGCTACCGCGGTGCACTCAAAAGGAACCTTCGGTCACATATGCAAAACCACGCCCAAGATAAATTATTTAAGTGTAGCGTGTGCACTTTTACAACACCTATATTATGTAACCTGCATAGCCATGTTGCTACTCATATGCCAGTCAACCTATTTAAGTGCGATCAATGTGAATTTGAGACAAAAAGCAGACGATACATGCGCAACCACAAACTGAGGCACAACACCGAAAGGCCCTATAAATGTACATATTGCCACTACCATGGCAAGACTAAAATACAATTGCGCCGTCATGGGATGATACATACGGCACAGAGGTATACTTGCAAAAAGTGCGATTTTACTTGCAAGAGTACAAACGCACTGGATTCGCACATGAAATCGCACACTGTTCTCAAATGTGATGTGTGCTCCTACACGACCAAGGGTGGCCGGGCACTTAGGCGCCATAAGGAAACGCATGTTATTAAAGTTAATCCTTTCCAAGCCCCTTCACTTCCAAAGTTCTATCGATGTGATAAGTGCAGTTTTGGTGATAAGGATATTACTTTCTTGATAGTACACATGAACACACATTTGAAATAACTTGTAAATATATTTCTTAAACAGTAATGGCCTTAACTTTTGTAGTAACAAATAATATTTTTTATTCTTGCAACGTTTATATTTCGAATGTAAAGCTACAAGGGGATACATAGCATGTAAATTTAATAAAAGTAGTGTATAGACTAATTAGAGGCATATTTTTAGCATTTACACAATTAGATAAGCTACATGACAGAATAACTAGTGAATTATCCGAGTTACTTTTCGGGTCGCTAATTTAAGGAGATTCGTTATTATAATAAAAAAAAAGTTGCATCGGCCGGGAATCGAACCCGGGCCGCCCGCGTGGCAGGCGAGCATTCTACCACTGAACCACCGATGCTTCGTTGAACAACGAGCTGACGTAATAGTATATGAACATAGTGTTTTATCCGAGCTACGTTTTGGTGGTAAAAGGATGTTATAGGTCACAATCAAAAACACATATAACCTTACCAATTATACAAACAAAAATGGGCAATCCTGGTGTTTACTGTATATTTATTACTTAAGTAAAAATATATGGCGTTATGACTCCCATTTTCAACTACCGCTTCTAGAGCTAGTTATACAGGGTGTTCGGATAATAGGAAACCATGCATTGATGGTGAGTTCTACGCATTAAAATAATAAAAAAACTTCATAATTATGCAGTATTGTCCGAAAATCGTTATTGGCGTAGATACCGACCCTTAAAGTTTAACTTTTTTTAAAAAAATTTTATTTATTTTTTATAACTGAGTAGATAAATACTTTAAACTTGGTGTACGTGCTTTTTATTGAAATACTCACAAACAAAAAGAAAAATAATCGATAACATGTATTTTGAACTGGCAGTTAACCTAAAACCATATTTTCTTTTTCGTCATAACTTTTATATCTGAAGACATACCTCCGATCTAGATACGGCATCTTGTAGGGAATAAAAAATTCAAAATTAATGTACTCTTGTTTGGTAGGCTTAACATAAACCGTTTGGTTAGAAATTCTATCTAAAGTTTTAAGGCTTTTCTTTTCAGGATCATTATCTGATTAGCCTTGATAACAAAAATGCAACTTTTGTTTGTTTGATGTCGAGTTGTTTACGTGCAATTATTATTGTTTAACTTGACGTTTGAGAAAATAAATAAAAATTTAAAAAAAAAAGTTAAACTTTAAGGGTCGGTATCTACGCCAATAACGATTTTCGGACAATACTGCATATGAAGTTTTTTTATTATTTTAATGCGTAGAACTCACCATCAATGTATGGTTCCCTATTATCCGAACACCCTGTATAGGAGGGATGATGCAACACTGTGGGTCGATTATATCACCCTTTAGAAGCAGCTTATGTCGATAAAGAAATTGTGAAAACTAGAAAAATGCAAATTAACAAGGCAATCAAACTTTAATTTACTTACATTATATTATAAATAAATTATTGGCAATGAAATTGTTTCCATCACAATAATTGATATTCAACTATTTTTGTGGTTGTAAGCAACTTCTTTAATAATCTTCTTCAATAAAACTAAATCTTCTACAATTATCGAATTTTCTGTATTTATTTTTGATGGCAGTAGACTACTCATCTGCAATAAAATTATTTAAAAATTGCGATAATAGCCCCTAGTATAATTGATATAAATATAAAATGAAATCTGTTGGAAAATGGTTAGGAGTGTGTGGGGAAGAAATAAAATATACTCTATTTCTAACTAAACCTGCAAACAGTGCTAAGATTATTAAATATGAAAAAGTGCAAAACATGTATCTACAAAAAAGAAATTACGTTGTTTATGAAAAAGTAGGCATGTATTTACAAAAAGTAAACTGAATTGATTATAAACTAGTGCATACAAACTTAGGTATCTAAAGTAAATTAGATTGTTTATAAAAAATACACATGTGTTTACCAAACATAAACTGAATTGTTAATAAAAAAGTGCATAAAAATGTATAGATAAAAATGAATAGATTCAATTTCTTTCGTTGCTTTGCGCTTAAGCACATAAACGAGACTGCGTTTATATTTTAAACCAATGTAGTCAATGGTACTTAAAAGGGACGACAGTAAACTACCCTGGGAGACGCAGCCTCACGTCTCGATAATATTATGGCTTGGTATCAGGGTAGCGACGTAGTGAATTAATCAAACATTAAATGCAGATTGTTTTATTACGAAAATAAACGTTCTATTTATACAAAACAAGAATGCTTAACTAAGTAACATATCAACGTTCAGAATAGTGTAGTTTACTGGAACGCATTTAAAGGTACGAAAACTGCAAATCAGCACAGTAACCTTGGCATAGTTCCGTATGTGTTTGCAGGACAGAGCGGTGAACTTGGGTTCACTAGGTTGCGTACTGCGTGAAATACCAAGTAGCAGTTTGCTGCGGTTTTTAAACTTAATGCTTGCGAAAAAAGATTAGTTTGTTAATATTTCGTAAATAGGAACTGAAATTTGCCTGTTTTAATTCAAGATTAAAACAGATCTAAATTAAATATAAACTGGCGAAATTATGAAGTAAAACTGGAGGTTAAAACTGCTTGTTTATGGAATCAGAATTACATTTAGAACTTCTGACTGGATTTCGTAATTTTGTTATTAAAATTTATGTGTGTTTAAATCAAGTTTAAACATATTGCCAATTTTAGGCTGAAGAAAAAGCAAAAGAAAAAACTATATTGTTCCTTCCACATTAAGAGTTTTTAGAGGATATTCTTCTACGGCTTACTGGCGTTGCTTGGGTTGATGCTTCCTTCGGTTGGTCCTTTTCCGAATGCAGTAGAAGGCTCCTATTAGAACAGCCCCTCCCAATAGGCTGCCTGTGATCCCGCTGGATAGATAGGAGTGGTGGCGGATGGTTTTCCATGTCACGTCTTTTAGACGCTGTTGATTATTCCTCTGGAGAGGTGGTAGCGATGTCGGATGGCTCTCCATGCTACTTCCTTCAGATGATGTTGCAGGTCTAACCGAGAGGTTTGTAAATCTTCGAAGTGGTTCGGCTGCTGCAACACTGGCTCCTTTGCTATTTCTGTAAAAGAGCTTTTGTGTTATTGTGTCGTTGAATACGTTGCCACTTGGTTTGGAACATCCCGACAATGTCCATCTGCTGCCTCTTCCTTTGGAGACGAATATTATATGAGTGAATACGATAATTAATATCACTCTTGCCGAGGTTAGCTGTTTTAGAGGATGCCGCATCGGTATTCCACATTGCGTGTTTTCGGTAAATTCCCTCGCAGACTTTAATAAGCCGTCTTCTTGATTCCATCTTCTACGAGGGGCTAAGTGCTTAGCGAACTCGGAGGTTTGCTCGCTTGCTGCATCTCTTGATGCCATTTCTTGATGCCACCCTCCACTAGGTGCTATGTTTTTAGTGAACTCGGAGGGTTTCTTGTTTGCTGCATTTATTGCTGCCTTTTCTGGGTGCCACTTTCCAATGGTTGTCAAATTTTCAGTGGACTCGGAGGGTTTCTTGATTACTGTAGTTATTGCTGCAATTTCTGGGCTGCTTTCACCGCTTGGCGCGAAGTGTTTGACATTTGATTTTTCTTTTCCTGCATTCCTTATCGACGAGTCTTGGTGCCGCTCTCCACCGGGTGTCAAGTTAAGGGTTTTTCATTTTCTGCAGTTATTGCTGCAACTTCTTGGCTCCATCCATTACCGAGTGTCAAGTTTTTAGTGGACTCGGAGGTGTTCTTGTTAGCAGCAGTTATTGCTGCAACTTCTTGGCTTTATCCATCGCTAGGAGCTGCTGTAGAATCATCTGGAGGAGTTCCAACGATTTGTTCGTGGCCTGCAATTTCCTTTTTTTTCTGTTCATCGACTTTGTGAATGGGAACTTCCTGAATGGAGACTTCGTGAATGAGGACTTCGTGAGTGAGGACTTTGGAAACTCCATGCACTTGGTGATTTTCTTGTGGATGAGAAGATGCTATTTTTTCACGTTCGATGATCACAGGATGTTGAACTTCCGTATCCTTTATATTGGCAGCTGTTATCGCTTGTTCTTCCGCTGTAGAATTGGTTGTTGATATTCTCTCCACCTGCTGGATTGTTACTCCTGGGGTGGATCCATTTGATGCGGGATGAATCTCTTTGACTGTCTCAATAATTTTTTCCTTGCATACCTGATCTTCTGCGGAAAGTTTTCTTTGTGTGGGCACTTCTTCTATGTCCCAGAATTTCTGCAACTGATATTCTTCTCCAATTTGCCACGAGTTGCCAATCGTGGTATTGACCTTCATGTAGTTGTCCCGATGTTGATTGATTTGAGCCACTGCTGTGGCTAGTAGTACTTGGCTCTCCTGTGCGCCTAAATTGGCGGTGATGATGTCCGACTTCGGCTTCTTCTCTGGAGCGTTGGAAGTCTTCATGGCTGCTGCATGAGCTGACGTCCTCATCTTTTGGGCAGGGAGCGGCCTTGATGGTGGCTGCGCCTTATGAAGCAGTGTATGATGCGGGAAGCGACAGATCCTACAATTAAAATAGGCACGGCATGGTATATTTGAATCATGCCGCAAGCATCGATAGCACAATCGATAGGTTTTTACTGCTTCTTGATTTTCATGGGTAGGTAGCCTCTGGAATTGACTACAGTTGTCGATGTAATGATCTCCATGGCACAGCTTGCAATTTAGGGATGCGGAAGCGTAATTCTTCTGTGGTCTTTCGAGCTCCATCTATGGATTCCAGGGATTGGAACAGTACTTGCAAGAAAGCCATTAAATTTTGGTGATCCTGAACTTCGTTTGGACATTGAAACGACTGCTCATATAATTTGTTGGTTTCAGGATCCCATTTTCGAGCGATAGCTCTGTTAATCCACGGACCCCAACTGTCGGTGGAGATGCCTAAATTTTTGATTGCCTCCACACATTCCTTGATGGAGTCGTGCAATCTTTTCAACCCTTGGGCTGACTCTTTGGAGAGAACCGGCAGATCGAATATGGTATCTAGCAATTTAGTTAGAATAAGGCGATTATTTTGATACCTTTGTTGCAGCAGATTCCAGGCGGTGTTGTAGTTTGCTTGGGTAACAGCTAGATGCTGGATCAGTCGGCTTGGCTCTCCCTTGACATGCGTCTTTAGATATTGCATCTTGATGACATCGTCCATATTCTGGTTGTCATCTACTAATTTAGTGAACAGGTCCTTGAAAGTGGCCCATTCCTCATAATTTCCCTCGTATATGGGGATTTTGACTTGAGGAAGCGAGATGGCTGCTGCTTGCTCGTTCCTTGTCGGTGCTTGCAATAAAATAATTAAATTTCTATACCTGTCTTCCAACGTAGTATATTCAGGACTGAAGTGCATTTGTTCTGAAGCCATGTCGTTAGACATAACTTCTTCGTCCATCTCGACCACACGATCCCATTTTTCTTTTAATTCTCTTTTTGTGATGGCGGGCCTCCCTAATTCTTGTGTTAGTTCGGCGTCGTCCATCGCTTGCTTAAAATTCTGAATCCGAATCTGCAGTTTTCGGATATGAACCTTTTGCTCGGGATTGGCCACCATTTCCTCTTGCTTCCTACTTACGGAGGGGTGGGAAATTTCAGTTGATTTTGAACAGCTCTGCAAGTAACTTTGTGCTTCGCCGTATATGGCTTTAATTTGATCGTAATACCTTGTTGTAAAATAATTATGAGTTGGAATACTTAGCTGCCCCATTTCTGCATGATTTTTAGTTGCAGTGTTCCAAAGTTCGTCCAGCGTCTTGTTGCGGCTGGCGATGTAGCCTTCGTTTTTTCGGCTGGCGGGGTCCTTTTTGCTGTTAGACAATACTTGTTTTATCTTCTGCGCGAGCTCTTTTTGGGCGACAGCTAATTTGTTGAATTCCTCCATGTTGTTAGCCAGTTTTTGGGACCTGGGTGGTTGGCAGATGTTGTCTTCTTTTCGGGATGCTTGTGACGCTTGGGATGTGTTTGTTCTTTAGTTGGAGACAGATCCGGCTCGAAGGACCATGAACAGAATTGGCTGGAGGCTGATCAGGTTTCCGTTGCTTTGCGCTGGTTCTATCCCTAATCTGTCAAAATTCACTTCTAAATTATCCAAATAAACTTTATTTTGAACAATTCCTGCTTTAACCAAACCTATTTCCTTTTCAATTGGCTCTATTTTGATAACTAACTGGTTTTTTACCTGTTCTTGTACTCTATTTATACTAATTTCATTTACCTCTTAAAACGTCATCAATTTGGTCTCAATTGTGTCTATTTTGTTTGACATTGTGTTTTCTACTGAGTTTACCCTGTTCAAAATTTCCTGACTAACTTTATTTAAATTTTCCTGGTTATTAGTTGACATTTTAGTCATCATTTCCTGGTTATCTTTTTTCATTTGACCTTTTATATCGCTCATTTGAGTTGACATTTGATTCTTTATTTCTTGGTTATCAGTTGACATTTTAGTCGTCATTTGCTACATTAATTTTATCATATTATTTTTATTGGTACTATTTCCTGTACTAACCCCTGATATACTAGCCTCTACTATTGGATTGACTTCCATATTTGTTACATTGTCACCTTGTTCAAATCTAATCGTCTCCACTTTATTAAGGTTTCTTGCTGGTTTTTTAAAACTTGACCTTAAATTTATGAACTAAAAAATTTTCTTGTTATATAAGCCCTACCGAACCCCACGTTGGGCGCCAATTGCAATATATTTGCCTCATGTTGGGCGCCAATTGTAATATAAGAGGTCCCTGTTGAGGTTATTTTGTAATATTTCTAAAATATCTCGCTTATAAGTTGTGACGTGAATTATTTTAACTTACCTCACAAACGTCAATATTTGACATACAAATATTGTCAAGTTATATTTTTACTAATTATTTTAAATATTGCTCCGGCTAGTCAGTAGAACTGATTTGAATACTCCTTACCCTCAGCTGAATGGTGCTTCTTATAACAAGTATAGCTAATTGCTTAAATAATTGAGTACTATAAAGTGATTGTTATAGTTTCTTTCAGGTCCCTTACTAATACTCTACATATCTCAATGACATTTAGATATGTTCACTGACGTTTCAATGACGTAAGGATAGTCTAGTTTGTTTTGGATAACTTTTAATAAATATTAAAACCCAAAATCCCTAATTTACATCCCCAATCTTAAATTAAATCAAAAGGTAGAATTTCTAAGTATAATGATCTAAATTCGCCGAGTACTCAGAACACTATTAAATTTTGATAGTTAATAGTAATTCTTAGTTCTAAATACAAGTTTACTAATATCATATACGCAATTTAAATCTTCCTTGAAGTATTCCAAATGTTGTTCGTTATAAGTTATAAAACAATCACTGACCTTAACGTCGCTTTAGGGTACCTGATCAGCAGACTATGTAATCCCCTCAGCACATGATGCAGGACAGCTAACAGGAACCTGGTTAGTTGAAACTCTAGCTCCCCTCTAAAAATCTCTTTGGATGTGATTGCTATCTTTCAGATAGAATTGCCCACTTAACTTCACAACACACACGTAACCACTGGCTCTACATTAACTATATTGTAAGTTATTTACTTTGTAATATAACTTCAATAAGCAAATGAAAGCACTTCAATTATGTCGACTCGTTAGACAGTATGATTTGCTGAATTTTACATTATATTATTACCAGATACTTTCTGTGTAATAACTATTTAATTAATATCAGTTGATTATTCAACACTATAATGAACGAACCAATGAAAATTGTTCAATTTGTCAGAAACGGCCAATCAAAATTCACTGTCATTGAAAACACCTAATGTCACAGTGTTTTCACGCAAGCCCGATTGGTTTTAATGATTTCAATTTAGTGAGTAGCCTTTGACTGACATTTCACCAAAACGTCGAAGTCAAAGTTTGCAAATCAGCGTCGTTCTAAAAACTCAATAATCGTGTTGGAAGCTCCAGTATTAATAGTGGAAAACGTTAAAAATGTGTGCTGTCGAATACGGTAAAAGTCATCTACCCATATTGTTGAATAATCTTTCCAAATACCACTCAAGGCAAAATTTTTTAAGAGAACTTTTTTGTCAACATGCAAATTATTGCAAATTTCTCTCAACAACAACTGCTCAAATTTTTAACGCAGTTTTGGTATCGAGAAATTTAAACGCAATAATTTGCATGTGAACAAAAAAATTCTCAAAAAATTTTCACCTTTTGTGGTATTACCCTTGAAAATACCAATTGGTTGGGATTGAACCACCATCGGTTTTAATATGACCGTCTCAAGTCGAGTTTCAAATTTAACTTTTTTATCATTCTGTTTATTTATTTCTCTTTGGTTACCAGTTACCATTCACAACCCAACGACTGTACACAAACCTTTTTAAATTAACTATCTGGATATCTTTTATATAAATACATGTGACATGCAGACTGCATGTAACATTACAAGACCAGTAGCTTGCAGTGTTGGTGTCTATATTGCAGAGACATAAGGAGCAATTAATAACAACGGCTGTTGCAACTAGTTAAAGTGTATTTACATGGGCGTCCCAGAATATCGGTGAGCAGGCGGCGTGTGTTTGGTTCGACGGAGAGGCTGATCGGAGTACTTAAGTAAAGTAATTACAGGTATATGTAAAAAATATAAAAAGTAATAAGTTCAATAGTAAGTAAATAAGATATTTGAAGGACCTACTTAACAATGGGTCCCGAGTGGTGTAGCTTAAACAAGCGTCCACGTTCGATCAGCAGAGTTAAGCAACGCTGTCTCTGGTCAGAACTTGGATGGAAGTTTCACGGCTGCATCTCTCGGCGCCTCATGGTACGGCTATCACGGAAAAAAGTTGGTGCCGGCGGTAATACAACATCATGACAGTCGTTAGTGGGGTTGGAAGTCCTCATAACTGCACAGCGACGCTTATAATTGGCCTAACGGCTGTTGACTGAGTGCTAAATAAATAAAATAAAATTGTCAATGTTTGAAATGATAAAAATTGTAACGCATGATTTCGACTAACTTTTCACTTCTCATAATTCTGACATTGACAGTTGTAGATATGTCATTTTTAAAATAATTCTCATAGTACTAAGTAACTATGAAGTGTAACAATTTTGATAAGCAACACAAGAGTAATTTTTAATTACATGAGGATAATTTGTCACATTTTATAAAGCATGAATCTAACCTGATTTAAGAGCGATTGTTCTACATGAGCTAGAAAAAAAATAAAACTCATAGTAAGCAAATTTGAATAAGGACATAATTTACATAAGTTTATCTTGATTCAAATTTATTTCAATCTAAAATAATACCATACAGGGTGTTATAACATACCATAAAAATATTTACAAAAAATAAACTAAATTATTTTAGAAAAGTACACGTGTTTATAAAAAAACCTAAATTGTTAATAAAAAAGTGAATATATATTTACGAAATTTTTTTTTATTAACAGCCAAGTTAATTGTTTATAAATACATTTGTACTTTTTAATAAAAAAATTATTTTTTTAAATACATATGCACTTTTTTATTAACAATTTAGTTTACTTTTTATAAATACATTGTTACCGTTACGGCGACTAAAAAGAACTAAGCAAAGGCCAACGGCTTCTCAGCCGGAGCTGGTCGTGGGTAAAACAAAAGACTCAAAAGCTTTAGCTGAAAAATAAAATATGGGCACCAAATAGCTAGTAACCCAGCACTTTGCTAAACAAAAGATACACTACGGAAGGCGCTACTAACCAAACCTGAAAAATAAAAAGGTAACGGCAAAGGCACAAATCAGATACGCAGATAAATAGGTTAAGGTAGTATAATTGCGGCAAACAAAGAATACATACATAATTAAAATACACACACAAAATCTCATATCACAGTTTAATAATACCAAATAAAGCATAAGGCTAAACTTACTACAATACTGCCAGTTACATTTATATGGGCATAAAAGCGTAGTTGACAAATAGGTTCAAATTAAGTAAGTAAATAATTATAAACGATATGTATTGTTACAAAATAGTAGTATTAAAGAAAGAATACAAGATTAACATTAAACTTGGCCAAATGCACTACTGACTTAGAAAGAGTTCAAAAGCATCATGGCTTTGACACAACTGCCTTAAGGCTGAAAGCAAAATTTAGAATGCACGTTGAATGCAACCGAACACCCAGTATGCAAGGCTTAACTTTTATTTAATTAATAATTAATTTATTCCGACGCTATCACGGGCCTACAAGATATTGTTTTGGTTCCGTAATGGCAAATTCACGATAATGCAAGGCAATTTGCATTAAAACGATCGTGGTGCGAGCATTACCAATAATTCTCTTGCACGGCAAGGCGCAAATAGGTAATTTTATTCAACGGTGGAATAGGTGACGATTGAAAATGAAAGAATACTTTCATGCACTTGACTTCACAACGAAATTACAATACCGTATAACCTAACTAGCTGAATGCTGATTAAAAAGAGCTACCGCTAAATATGGTTTGCAATAGCAGAATCAGTCTTATTCCACAGGTGAGTTTACCGCTTAAGAATACACGTTAAAAGCAATCGTAAGTTTATCGAGCACATTGCAGCACCGTCACGCAATTATCTCCAGGGGCTGGAGATTCGGGAGTTCTAAACGCTAATAATAATCTGACAGACCTTTGCAATGGGCTTCTCTCCGGCTGCAGTAGCCGTAAGCAGGGGCCGAAGGGCTATGAGGAGGTCAAGGGACAAGCGACCACCGAGTAGCTGTCGCAGGAGGCTTGACAGGCAATCGTCGGTGCTGTCAGCGGCGTCGACTGGCGGAGCAGGGCTGCTGGCACGATACCAAGCGAAGGGGTACTACAGGTACGTAATCACACGGCAATACTGTAGGTATGTTCCCAGCGGGAAGATCTAAAAGGGCAAGTAGCCATAGAATCGAACTGAATAAGCTTAGAAAAACCACATACCCGTTTTAGATCTTTACCGCTGCGCTTCTCCAAAGAAGTGGAAACATGTGCTTGCTAAAGCAAAATCCCCAAACGAAGTTTGGGCTAGGAGATCACCGTAAATAACATACCCACGGTCTATTCCAGACCATCGCGGAATCCATAACACAACAAAAGCAATCTCCTACATAAGATGTGCTCGAATAAATCCAATAAAGTTACGTCTCCAAGACGTGAATTTTTGAGACACCTGACTTTAACAGCACAAAAATGGCGAATGCCAAGATGGTTTCCAAAAACTGATAACCAAAAATCAAATTTTGGGAAAGGGTCAGATAATATCAGTCGAATATGCATAAAGTGAAACCTACACACCAGGGGCTCTCAGGCCTGTAATTCTTATCAAATGGCTTACTTAGATTGAAATGTAGTTTTCAGAAGATCTAAATGCTCAGTATTGCTGTAAGAAAAATTAAACTTGAAGAAAGATATGGCAAAAGTTAATTTTAACCAAGATTAGGGCAAATAATTAGATAAATAGTTGTAGATGATTTTTGAACCGTAACATGTGCACTTTTTTATTATTTATTTTTGTTAAATATATGTGCAGTTTTGCATTAACAATGATTTAGTTTTTATAATAAATACATGTTTACTGTTTTATAAACAATTTTATTTAAAACTGTTAAACAATACCGTTGTTATTTTGCGATTATTTGTCAATTATGATATATATTATTAACTAAAATCACAATGCCTGTTGTTTACATTTCATAATTACATCGATACCGCCATAAATGCATGGATACCACCATAATTACATCGCTAATACGGATTTATGTGCATATAATCAAACAGGCCATAAACTGCTTTTTCGAGTTGACAGTTATCAGTCTGTCAGTTTGAAAATAATAATTTACACTTCTTTCGTCCCAAACCTAAAATGGAAAACGGTAGCGACAATAGTGCTGTATTCCCCCTGAAGTACGCCAAGCCGGCAAACAAGCTACACAAAATTTACTCCCAAAAAAGTCGAAGAAAACTTATGATATCGCATACAAAAATTTTCTGGAATGAATGTAAATAAAGTAGTTGTAAATAAAATAGCGTATTTCACTCGCATATAATAGCTATTATTAGTACACTCAGATGGCTTAAAGAACTCGCTCGCTTCGCTCGCTCGTTATTTAAAAGCCATCTTCGTGTAATAATAGCATCCATTATATGCTCGTATAATAATATACTATTATTTCTTTTTCATAGTTACTTTTTTCTATTCAATAAACTTAGAAATAGTGTATATTTCATTTTATTTCTACACACCCCTGTATCTTTCTTATCCATTTTCTCACAAATTTAATTTTATTTCAATTATACTAAGGGTTATTATTGCAGTTTTTAAATAATTTACTGCATACCAGTAGTGTACTGCCATCAAAAATAAATGGAAGTTGTAGAAGGCTTAGTTTTATTCAAGAAATTATTAAAGAAGTTGCTCAGAAACAGAAAAATAGTAGAATTTCAATTGCAATGGAAACAGTTTTATTGCTAATAATTTATTTATTATATAATGTAAGTGAATTATAATGTAATTGTCTTGTTAATTTGCATTTATCTAGTTTTGGAAATTTCTTTTATCGAAATGAGCTGCTTCTAGGAGCTGTAGTTAAAAATAGGAGCCGTAAACAGCAGGATTACCCAAAAATGTTGATAGATGAACGTTGAAATTACACGATTCAATTGTTCTTATAAATTTGACGTCGAAATCGGCACTAAAGACTTCATTGTGAACGTGCCCCATTAGCTGTTTCGACCGATCGTAATTTAATTTTACTTTACTTCTTCGTATCGTAATTTTTTAAAAATAAAAACCGGCCTACGATCTAATTAGTCTAAAAATTATCAAACTTTTAAGCCGTCATACAATTTAATCAGTCCAGTATCTTCGGAGGAGATAGCGAACAAAGATACAAACAAAAATACAAAAAAAGAAAGAGAGCAACGAATTTATGTTATAGGATAGGAGAAGCAACACAAATGTTTCTATTAATACACCTCGACAAGTCGAAGGAACAAAATTGAGAAGAAATAAATGAATTGTTATCAGTGTCATTTACTTAACAAAAGTTCTACCATTGATCTTAATCGTTCTGTTTTTCAATTTAACTTTATCTGCTGTGAAGATTGAATGCATCGTTTTTCATTTGAAGGCCTTCTATTTCTGTACATTTGTCTGTTATCCATTTTTTCGTTGCCTCCTTAATTTTGCTCTTTATTTGTTTGTATAGTTTTAGGTATTTTATTTTGTTATTTTTCACTTTTCTGCTTTGTTCCATGAGTTCTAATATTTCTTCTGTCATCCATTGTTGTTTTTTGTTGAGTTTGTCTTGCGGAAATGTACCCACGCTTGCCCTTGTTATTGCCGTTGTTGCGTTGTGCCTTGTTTTGATGAACTTAAAAAATTATTATTTATTTCTTTAGCAAATTGATCTTATTCAGCAACATTCTGGTGCAACTCAAGTACTAAATAATAAAGTTGCTAATACAGAAGATAAAGAGCTGTGTTTATATTATTCTTGCAAATTTATTAAATTATTATTTTTTCTTGCGACGAAAATGAATAAACTAGATGGACTGCCTAAAACTAATAAAAGATCTATGACAACATTAAGTAGCTAAAAACCAATTGCAATGGTACAACTTGTTACAGTTTTAATTCCTCAGATCGACATTGATCATATTTTTTGTCCAAAATCGGGTACAAACTACAGGGTTCGCCGGCTTTACCAGAAATCACAGATCTTAATGTGTCGGAACAGGTGTTGTTGCCCCAGTTACCCGCACTTAGCTCAATCGGGAAGGCGTAGTTCGAAAGCTCAAAGAAAAACCGGCGGCACTTACCCTATGGCTTGCTTAAGATAGATGCCTAGAGCGCCACTTGTTTCTAGATAGGGAATGGCTAACGTGTTAGAAACAAGAACACACACGTAGCCTATGGGGAGGTCCTCCAGGTAACTGCACTCCGCTACAGCGTCCCCTCCGCCAAGCTCCTTCGGGCCTGTTGGTGTATACACGGGGTGGCCTTGCGACAAATGACTTACCTTGATGGCCACACCCTCTAGAGCATTAAAAGGCAACACTAGGACAAGCCCAAATCTAGGGGCGTTCTTAATTGAAGGCTTTGGGTTCACATTTAATTACACCCGGCTTTTGCCGTAATTAACTAATAACTAAAGGGATCAGCAACAACAATTAACTAGACTGAAATTAATCAAGGTTTATGTTTAATAGACCACCCAGCGGTGAGTTTGAATTTAATACAATGGGTACATCTTAACTGGAATTTCGGGGTCCCCTAGCAAAAGTTTACTTAATCTAAGCATCATTAACAAGTAAGCAGAACAAAATCACAGGAGAGACGCCCCTGCGTGTAATAATTAATTTCAATAGTTCAATCGAGCGGGCGTACGCAATGTCCAATATAAACTTAGATAGCGCACGACAAATGGTCGGTATCACTTCACACGGCACATAATTAAACAAAGCGAAAACACATATTTACTGTAAACAATTTTACCTTGGCCCCAAAGCGTGTCTTCGGCGGAAGCGGTGAACCAGCTCTCTTGTGGAGTCGCTTGGCAGAATGAGGGCTGCAGTGCAAACGAAGTTGTTGGGATGAAAGTTCAGGGACTCCCCAGTAATCAGGAACAAGAGATGAAGGCCTCTGATGAAGCTCTGGTGAAACGTGACGAAGGTGTTGCGAAAAACCCCAAGAAGGAGGCAAACAAGGGTGGGCCGGAACCCCTCAACGGTTGTGGAAGAAATGACAGCAGACAATACGACAATATCGCGCGGCGAGCACCCTCTATTTACAGTAAGCCCGACGTTGATACACAAATTTGCATAAAGCAATGGTTTTCCACACTTAAGAGGGAAAAGTTATTTGAGGCTTAAGATGACGTCTCTTAACAAATCGGCAATTAAAGCCAAGACCTCCCCCGGGAAGCAAAACTATATTGAGACGCCACTGCCTATCGTAACGAAGCCGGCTACATTACTTCACTACATGTTTCGCCGCGAGAACCTTCAAACACTCACGCAATGACTCAAAGGCTCGGACTGCACTCAAAAATCCACAAGAACACAATTAGTTGCTTCACAAGGTTTTCCAAAACTACTAAGCGCAAATCAGATCAACCCCCGGCTTCCAAAGGCCGGGGGGGGGGGGGGGGGGTGCAAAACTTCACACAACTGACGTCTGTGAGTGTCGGATGCTGATTGCCCCCGAAGCTCGCAGATTTAAAATCGCGGGCCTATTAAAAGAAAGTTTGGAACCGACACGGACAATTCCAAATGTGCGGCTGACCAAGGGCTTATCAAACCTTATTTCAATGGTCCCAAAACTGGTCGTAAAGGTATGGGCGAGAAAGCACAACAAGGAAGGCTTTAACGGGTGATGCAATTGCTGGCTTAGCAAGAACAGGGAAGGCCCCCCCGGTTTACAACGAAAGTTCCACAGGCCTCAAATGTCATACTGATTACAGCGAGTTCTAAGAAATTCTTGAAGCTATAACTGCCGGAAGGCAGGATAGATTTCTGAAACTGTATTTAAACATTACGCGACCATCAGTGCTGCCCCCAAACCTTATTTCCAGAAGCTAATTATCGAGAAGTAATCAGGTTAAACAAATAACGTTCTAGAAAGAGTTTGTTGATGCTACAGCGATTCTCAAAGGGTCGAATTACCAAAGTGCAGTTCGCAAGAACTGCAGGCATTAATTTATTGACAGAAAACACTAAGCTCCAAAGCCTAATTCCGCTCTTACTTTAGATAAAGAGCTTACTCGAAATTTATTTTCAACAGCTTTGGGCACTATGATAACTGAAATAAGGCCTAAGGCTTCAAGGCCTAAGTTTCGTTATTGCTTAACATAAAGATAAAGGGTTTGTTTAGGCGTTGAATACAGGAAAGCGTACACGGTGTATTGACAGAAAGCGCTGACGGACAAATTCCACTGGTTGCGTGGCATTAGCGTTTAGCCCAACTAAATTTTGATAGCAGCTTATAAAAAACAGGGCCGGCTCTCGGAATTTTTGGATTGAGATCAAATTTTAAATAGAACATCTTTAAACTAACTTCGTTAATAACAACCTATATATAGATTAATAGCAAAAATAGCCTAGCGAGGTCGAATTATCTAACAAACTAGGCAGAGCTGAATAAAGTAGTTTAAAAAAGTTATTAATTACTAACTACCAATTACCGCCCAATGAAGTAATTGAATTACTAGATTTTCAATTACTAAAATGAAATAGTAATTCAATAATCAATCACTTGGTAATTGCAATTGCATAATATAAATTACATTTTCAGTTACTTACAGTTATATTTGTATTTAGTAGTATTTAGATAGCCATGTGCTAGTACATCGTTTTAAACAAGCAAATTGAAATTTAAAACTAGTTATCATGAACCAATATTGCATAAAGTAACTATTTGTCATCATTTTTTGTGGAAAATATTTACTCTATAATCTGTACTTACCGCAAACATATTTTTGACTTCTTAAACAATTATTAGAGAAGCCAAATAGCGAATTTGGTAAGAGCGTTAGGCTTGCATCAAGCAAATTCTCCGTTCGAATCCTATGGTGGCGGATATTTTTCGCACCCTTGGTGATCTGCATCGAGTTCGGTGAGACCATTCACAGTTGGGCACCAAATCAACTGTTCTCTACTCGGAGCCACGGACCTAAGAGACCTAATACAATGTTTGCTACGCAAGCTCAAAAGGCGCGCTACAACTTTGTAAGCCAAAACAGATCAACCTCTATACCGGTAGCTAAAAAAAGTTACCAGATAATACAATGCACAATTATTATTACCAATCTATAATGCTACATTCTACACAGCCTACACTACACATACACAAGACACAACAAATACACATCTCATCTACAAAAACTCGTCTTCGCAAAATATCGCTTTGCTCGTGTACAAAACTAGCTGTTATCCGACTGGTCATAGGAAATCATAAATTTCTTATTGCATTTAGTAACAGGCAACAAGGCCTTACCCTATTTTTTGCGTTCTGGAAATATAATCCCAATCAAGGTCAGTAATTTAGTAATTGAATTACCACCAGTAAATCAAATTCTTGTAAAGTAATTTATTTACTGCTCAGAAGTAATTGAATAATTAAATATAGGTAGTAATTAATTAAGTACTTTCTAAAAGTAATTGTGAAGTACTTTTTAACAAAACTGGCTATTACCAATTACAATTATAGTATTTTGAAAAGTAATTCAATTCCAAGGCAAACCAACAAAGAGGAATTTAATTACAAAATAATTAATTACTGTGCAGCTCTGCAACTAGGGGTGGGTGATGTTGCCCAATATCAAAAATTTTCTTCCGTGTCACTGACTGGTCAAACATACTTTTGCAGGCGTTTTTCCCATTTATCTTCAGTCTTTCTAACTTCTTAAGTTTTTCGTACGGTTTTTCTCTTTCTGTTAACAGAATTTCAAAATTTTACAAAATTACTTAAATTCTCCTATGCAATCAGTAAACAATGTAAGTAATGTAATTGATGCACAGCACAGTAATTCGTTCACACAATTTAGAAATTATTTAAAAAAATTACAAGATCCTAGAAAAGTTAAATTTTAATATTTGTAAATGTAATTGACGTTACAATTTTAGGTTATATTATGATAGATCTAACACCAACGCGTTTTAAAATGATCTAATTACATGCCCGCACTAATAAATCAATCGAAAATCGATTAATATTTTTATTTTAGTGGTTATATGCTGGGTATGGGATAAATACATGGTGTTTCAAAAATGGCGGGTTAACTCCATACTGCGTTATAACGGGGCAAAAAATTCGTTGTGTTACATGTTTGAAGATATAGCGAGATTTTCTTAACCTCAAAATTAGCTGAAATAACAACATTGTTTAATTACAAATAGTCAGGGCTAAATTCCTTGGATGTAACACTCAATAATTAAATTTCCTACTCGCTACTAGACAGTCGGCATCTATAATATAATTTTCCTTAATGTGTGTCTGTGGCACTGTGGCACAAAATAAAATCTCACGTTCCGGCTTCACAGATGTTTATATTTGTTTAGGTTCTGTTTTTCTTATCTTAGCGCTCGGATCGGAGCTTGACCTTTCGCGTATCCTATTTCACGTGCGCGTAGCGCCCAGTTTGCTTGTTTTTTATAATTTTTGAGAAATAGAAAATGTTACATTTCAATTGTGTAAAGGTCGTTGCTATGGAAATGCTGCTGTAAACACTTTCTTCAAACTGACAGTTTATAATTTTTGACAAAACAAGCTTATTCATGGCAACTAGATTACGCGTTAGTTGTTTTGGATAATTTTTAAAGTACTATATATTATATACTGTTAAACAGTTTTTAAACGTATTTAATTAAACTCGAAGAAAAAATCATTTGTATAATGCGCATAGAAAGTTATCTGCTGACCTCGTGCTCTTACAACCCTTTCTGCGGTCGGGTTGCAAACGATCACTCGGCTGCTTATTATACAAATAACTATTTCTTGTATATGTGTTTTAGAAAGAGTTTTATCCACGAAAGAATGTTTAAATGCGACAACGAATACACCGTTTTATTAAAAAACTCAATAAATATCTAAAAAACATAAATTTTGTATTGACAGCCGTGAAAAATTATAGTGACAATTTGGAAAGTACCGAGAGATCAAATAAATGTATAATTAAAGTTGCATGTCATTCGTGTTATACCTTTGGCAGTACCGAAATGTATTGTCAGTTTATGTCAAATTCAAGGTTAGTAGGTTAGGCTTTCTGAGTTATTTGACACAGTCTGACGCAGTAACCTGCAAATTTCGAATTTGTAATAGCTTGAGAGTGCTACCAACAATGCAGTAGTGAGTGACATAGTTTTTATCTCACTAGTGGATAAGGAGCCACTTTAGATATTTAAAATCGATTTAGTAATACTCTTATAACCAGGAGGTGTTGGATAAATTACTATTTTCCATTACCTACTTATAAAGTTGTGTTTTATCTATTAAAATTTCCATGGTAAAGTAACATTTTAATTATGGGGGTGGATAAAATTGTTAGTTGTCCACTAGTGCATAAAACAGTCCATTATCTATAGCAACTAACAAAATACATACGTATGTCTTGGTAACTAGGACACAACCAGATAATATGATTACTTATTAATTATTTATTAATTTTTGTAATTAAATGGAGGCATTGGAAAAAAATGTATCTGCCACACGTGAGTAAAGAGACTGTCCATTGTCAGGCCATTTTCTATTTTTCCTTAATTCCGATAGCTACATAACCATTTAGAGCAGTTTTGATACCGAATTGGCGAGTCTGTCTGTATATCGGGTCCGCGTCAGTAATATTTTATATTATACCGCTTTAGCTTCTCGCATCAAAGAATAATTCAGACACGAGCAAGGCTTTTGAGTTAATTTTAAGGTTTAGCGCACCGCGCCAATCTTTACATCGCTGTTTCATGCAGCTGCGTGTCCTTCAGTCGTGAGAATGTCTATTTTGAAATCATTGAAAATTTAATCCACGAGAGCAGGTGAAAAAGCATCTGTCGATCTCTATTGCACCGAGACGGCTTGTTCGTCATCGGACCTTCCCATTGGTCACATCTGGCAGACAGACGTTTTGAGCTCGAAGCTCCGTTTTTAGCGTCGGTTTTAGGCATTCAGTCTGGGGCCTAGTAATAGGCCTATCCGGTATGAATAATCGGAAAGTTTCCGATTGTTAAAAATATCGGAAGGTTCCGATTATTTCGGAATGCTTCGGAACTTTTCGGAGTTCGATTATTTTACTATTCGGTATACAAAATGAGAAAACGAAATGCCAATTTGAACTGAACGGAATACGGAATGTTGTGTTGACTCACTTCACTGCTATATGCTGGTTGGTGAATGCCGACGGGTCGCGCCGTGTGCGCACGTGTATGATACGTGAAAGGCACTAGTGGCAGTGGTATTTCGTAGATTAATTATTAGATAGTACACCTTACAGACTTCAAATTCATGTATTGTTTTATACTATCTATTATGTACTTTATGTGCCATTAAACTTTAAAATATCACTACCATTTTCCGAAAGTCTACTACTGTAATAATTTGAAAAAATATTTTATTTCCTCTTATATCCCACTGTGGGACTCAAACTCATAAATTGTTTTACTGGCCGTCCTACAAACCCAAACAATAGATGCCAACGCAGATAGAGGCTTACGGCGCGACAACGAGTTTTCGCATCGCAAATTTGCATGCACTTTTCTTCCTTCCGCTTGTTGTTGTTTCGCTCGTTTTCCCTTGCTTGCATTTACGGAATGTAAAATAATCGGATGCTATTCCGATTTTATGAACATTCCGAAATGGAACATTCCGATTATTGAAATCATCCGATTATGCCCATCACTACTGGGGTTTGTGGCAGAGCAAGTCCACATACGTGCTTGTGTTTCCGCCCCTCGCCCGTATCATTCGGTTGCGGGGGCGGTTTGTTTTTTGTTATTTGTGACTTATTTTAAGTTCTATGCTTGTGGCAGACGGCACTTGGCGAGTGTTGAGAGTACTTGTGTTGCAAGGTGATGTCCGTTTGCGGGTTTGTTGTGTTCATCCGTTAGTATGGAGGCTCGTTTGGCTTATTTTCTCCGTCGTTGGTGAGACGGGATTCATTATTGAGGGACCCGTTTAATAGCCACGCTAATTTCCGTGTTTGCCAAGGGGGCATGACACATCCCACCCACGCTTAACGCAGGGGACTATTTCGGAAGTCACAGCCTTTCGCCCACGCCACGTACCAAAGGCATAGCGACCATCGACGCCTGCACGAACGCTCTTCGCCTGTCTAGAGGCCGAGCTATCAACCAAGGTAACATTTGTGTTATAAACTGTTTCGCCACAGCATGTTCTTGTAATTAACTTCATAAATCTGTACCTGTCGCTGAATTAATATCTAGTACACTCTGGTACAAATCTAACGTTTGTGTTCTAAATTGCTGTGCTGCAACCCAGCCTTGTCCTTGTAATTAACTTTATAAATCTGTGCCTGGTGCTGAATTACTATCTAGTACACGCTGGTACAAATCTAACGTTTGTGTTCTAAATTGCTGTGTTGCAAGCCAGCCTTGTTCTTGTTATTATGTAGCTTCATAAATCTGTGTCTGGCGCTAAATTGATATCTAGTACACTCTGGTACAAATCTTGTAATTAACTTCATAAATCTGTGCTTGGCGCTGAATTAATATCTAGTACACTCTGGTACAAATCTAGCGTTTGTGTTCTAAATTGCTCTGCCGCCAGTCAGTATGTTTTTGTGATTTAAACTCAAATATAAACTTCACGCTTGTTCATTACACTTGTTTAGTCGTAAGCCGCCTTGTAAATAGGACTGATTTGGACTTGTTGTTTGCCTCAGCTGTGCGTAGTAGCTTCTAGGTAGAGCATTTCCCAGCTGGGCGTCTCCCGTTAGGTATTTTGTTTTATTAGTCCATTAACTGTGTCAACTCGATGTACGTGCCGACCACGTCGGTACAACTGTACGTTTTTCGGTCATGTAAAGTGGCCCAATAGATGTACTTATTAACTATTTACGACTTATGATTGTTCCTTTGTCTTGTGCATGTTTGTTTACAAGTTTACTGAGTCAATGTGTCAATATGACTGTAAGGTGAGCCCGGACGTGGTGAATGAGCGTTGCAGGTAAGTTGGCGCGCTTGTCGCTGCGCTGTGGCTCCCAGAACTAGTATTTGAGCACTTGTGGCCCTGTTTAGCTTTCAAGATTTGGCTAAGCGTGGGTTTTCCCCCATTTGGATCTTATGGCGCCTTATTATTATTTGGTACCACCCTATATATATATGTCAACACGCTTGCCCTGTGGTGTCTCGTTTTAGGACCCCGCCCCCTCCCTGAGCGTATCTGAGCCAAGGCCTTTAGCCTGTTTCTTACGATTAAAGGGCGAGTGTGCACGTTTCCCGGACTTGTTTAGCACTCGACAGTCGCTCATCCGTGAGTGTCGTTAAATCAATTTGATACTGATTTGATACTGATTCGGTTAAAGTTTTCCCCTTATGGATGAAATGTCTTTTTAGTTACTTGTACCATACGTAACTATTATTCAGTACTCAATAGGAATGTGTTATTTTACGAATTTGTTTTAAACAAGTAAACTGGGCTACTACTACAGTGTTTCCATCATAACCCACGCTGTCCTTGACATCGTGGGTTATAATAAATATCCCACAAGTGATTTATAGGTACGTAACTCACTCCCGTGACTTATAAATACTTTAGCTCACTCTAATTTAATTTGTCACACTTGTACCATAAATAACTATTATGCAACTTATTAAACGCAAAGTTGTCAAATTAATTTTTAATGGTTTCTACACTTTGCTTAATTTTGAATTATAATAGTTCTTGAGTTTCTGTTTTGTATCATTAGCTCTAAGTGTACAATGTTTTTCTATGTTAATACTGAATATTAAAGACATTAATAATTAAAAGTTGCACTTTCACATCTTCAAAACTATAACAAAAGATTTTTTAAATTATGTTTTTCCTACTCGGGAAGTATCCTTTATCTAATAGACTTGTCCGGGACGCTGTTTCAGCAGCCAAACCGTAGGAGATAGAGAAAAAAGTTATTAAAGTTATATGTTTGGAATGGTTATGTCAGGTCAGGAACCGAATTTCAGTCACGTGACACTTCCGGTTTTTGAGAAATCACGTGATTTCCGTCCGTCCGGGACGCTGGTCCGTCCGGGACGGTCTTTTTTGTTTTATTAAATGAGACATTTGTCTCACTGGTTGCTAGTTCCTTATTAATAGGATAACATGCAGTTAATTTACCAGTTTTGCAACACCGTGTATACAAAACTCCGCATATTTTGTAAGGTTAGTAGTAGTGCTGCTAATGATTACTTGTAGCCATAAATAAAGCACTTTAGATGGGAAAGCTTTATGGGCGACTTTGGAATAAAATTTGAGGTACGAACCAGGTGCGAAGCTGAGATGATAGTCATTTCCCGCACCCGATGCATGGCGCTACCTTGACTCATAAATGAAGTGCTGTATTTATGGCCTCGACTTTACCGACAAACTGACGAATAACGAACGTTAAAGTTTAAATTTTGTTGTTGTGAGCTGTTATTGCATTTGTTTAAAAGCCGGTACGTTATATTCATTGAACATTTTGTCCAAAGTGTATTCTACAAGTTTGCGCTGCCCTGTGTGCTTTGTTTGTGCCAGCTTTGAGTGAGTAGGGTTGCATTGTTACTTTTATTAACTTGAGTGGGGATAGAAAAAATTAAGCAACCTTTACTGAGGGATTTGCAGCCTGACCAAATCTATCGTACACAATATGTTTGTGATAGGCATTTTGCGCGAGAGTGTTTGGTTCCGGGCAGCATTTTGGCACAATGCACCACGTTTCGGTAAATAGAAAATATTCTACCTCTTTGATTGGTTGTGACCGAACAGCGGTGCATTTTGGTAATCCAAACTGAAACGTGGTACATTTTGCCTCGCCAAATGTGCTTAGTCATATGTTTAAACAAATATTAATGACCTGCGCTATGCGATTTAGCATTCATAAGCAAATTGTCGCTTTCTTTTGGTAATATTTCATGACTCGCTGTCGTTGCATGGTTGACGCCCGCATGGTAACCTTCTACTCTCCCTCGTGACACAAGCATTTCTTCCAGCTATTGCTGTAAGTTGGAAGAGTATTGCTACTCCAGACCTTTGCCTTAGTGCAATATTGGTTCCAAAAGTACTTAGATATGTATTCCAGCTTCCTCTGTGCTTTTTACCTTTTCCAAACGTTTTACGCATATGTTAGTAATTAACTGATTTGACCCAAATTTTGATGTTTCGTTTTTAACATTTAAATTAGTTTAAGGAAAGTGCTACCATCAGCACCTTCTGTAAGTTCTGTCTCAATTGCATTTTCTTCTACAGTAAAGTTGTCATCATCGTTGGTTGAACGTTGAAACATATTTACTGCACCTTCTTCATGCAAGTCCTGCATATTCATATTATTGTTATTAGAGCTTCTTGTTATTGGTGCATAAAATTTTGTTTTTTGCATAGTGATTATAAAAGTCGTATTTTTTAACGAAAAATCGTATTAAAAGTACCACTTTTTTAAACCAAAATCGTGAAAAAATACACTTTTTTTAACTATTTTATTGAAATTATTGTCAATTCCGAAGTCCTTTTCGACTAAATTTCGACCAAGAGATCATTATGCAAAAAAACTACGTGTACAACACGTTCTCAAAGTCCCTTTTTTAGTATGACTTTTAAAACTAGTTGTACAAATTACTAGATCGTATTTTGAATAATAATATGCTATTTTACTAAATTCAAAATCGTTTAATAAATTGGCACTGTGGCGCATAGAAATGTCACTTTACTATATGGTAATGCCATTGTCAAATTCGAGGTTAACAGGTTAGGTTTTGCGTCAGTCTGTGTCAAAACTGACGAAAAAGCTAACCTGATAACCTCGAATTTTTTAATGGGCCTGCGGTATAATGTTTTTATATAAATGTTTATTTATAAATACTAATACAAAATGCGAAAAAATAGTATACACACTTCGTAAGAAAAGCAGTTTCACTAAACTTATAGCTTTTTAAGTTACTCGTTCGCTTCGCTTTCTCGTACTCAATCAAGCTATATTCGTTTAGTAAAACTTTACTTTTCTAAACTTGTTGTGTAATATACTAGCGCCTAGCGTCAGTACTACCATGTATTATCGGTCATCAGCAGTAGATTTATTTATTTATAAAAAAAAAGAATAAACCCCTGCTTGATGTTTGCCCAAACTTCCTAGTTTTCCAATTTCACGAGAGCAGTAACCAATTTGGAGGTGTACGTCATACAGTTCATTCGTTTTTTCGCTTGGCACTTTAAAGAATATTCGCCATTCTTCACTGTCACTTTTTTGGTGAGATATGGAGATTTATTAATTTGTGCTTTAAGGAAAAGTCAATTTTTATCACAACGACCATTTGCAAAATTCGAAATCGTCTGATGTAATATTACTCCATACCGGTGGATGAAAAATCAACAAGCGCAACAACATTGTAAGGCTTGTATCTTCTTAAAACTATATCTTTATACAATCGGACACTTATTTCAGAAAAGTTATTCGCCTGGTTCCCATTTGTTGAGGCGTCACGGTAACAGACACACCAACTTTTACAACAATTCCAGTAATCAGTTATATAATGTAACCAGTGAGGATATTTATTGGCAACTATATCAGCAAGAGCCTTCTTAAACGCATTAGCTGCTGTTACCAACGATGAAGCGATTAATATATTGTAATGGTTTTAGTGTAAGGGTTAGATATCAGATTAAAAAAGGTTAAAATAATACATACAATTGAACGATGCAATATAAGAAACAGAAAGGTTCTAACATAATTTAATTATTATCTGAAATAAAGTGGAGGATTAACATCAAATACCTATTCGAGAAATAGCATTCAGTATAGTTGGTGTAAAATAAATATGATAAAGATTATATAGAGTGTTAATATGCTAAAACAATATCAGTAAGGAAATATTATTAATTATTTTACAAATAAATTTTGACTTGAGAATATGTAAAACGTTTATAAGCACCTGAAAATTTTAAATAAAACCGTTTATTACATGATTTTAAATCTATTTGGTATGTGAAGAGTTGTATACAGGGTGTTATGGAAATGAGTGTAAATATTTGAACCCGTAATGGAACTCGCTAAACTGAACAACTTCTCTATTTATCATTTTTTTCGAAAACCCCATCAAAACTGAGTTAAAATTCAAAACAGTTTTACTCTAAAAATGCATACCCGCCTATGAAATAATATTTAATGGCGCAAAACACAAAAACATTTCATTGATATGCAAACCAACAAAAACTACATAAGTACTGATAAAACCTTTAGTTCACATCTGGTAACCAACGTACTTTATCAATTGAGGTAGATAAGTTATTGACCGTCTGTTTTTTGTGCAAGATTTTTGCAGTTGTAATATATTTGTGTCGTTCACCTTTAACTTAGATTTGCTTACCAATCGGCTCGCCAAATTTAGGGGAGATAAATGATTGAAAAAATATGCGATTAAATGAAAAGCGATAAATAGAAAAGTTGTTTGTTTTGGAGAGTTCTATCACTAGTTAAAATATTTGCACTCATTTCCATAACACCCTGTATAACAATAAAATTTCGAGGAAAGTATAAATAAAATTTTAACAATAATTTGAGATGGAGATGTTATGGAGGAGAATCGATATGGTGAGAGTACCATAATTATGTTAAACAGTAATAATCTACAAAAGCAATTTCTGGAATTGGATAGCAGGAGCTGGTTTTACTGGAAGTAGCTTACATCGAGTTTGTTAGCAGAGTGAAGGTCTTGTGGTATTGATAAAGGGGTTTTCATCTACTGGAATTGTACTTCGCTAAGCTTGTTATTGAAGTGCCATTTTGTAACTTGCATCTAGTCGAGGGTCGTGGTACTAGGTTGTCAATGAATTGTGAATTTTGGAAGGAAGACGTGGATGGCGTTTTCTTCTGGTCAATCTTGACAATTCTGTTGGAGAAAATAGCAGGTGTCTTATCGTGTTTGGCTGAGAGGTGTTTGCGGTTCCTAGTAGTTGGTTACATTTATACTAGGATTTACGTGGACATTGGGAGACTTCTGTGAGTGTACTGGATGCGATTTGGATTGGTAATGGAGCATATTAGGGTCAGTGACAGCTGCAGATATCTATAGAATAAACTGAAAGTAAAACATAGAAATAGTGAAGTGAGGTAATTATAAAAAGGATTACTTACTATTTAATGTTTGTTGAATGACCAGTAGTGTAACGAAAAGGTATTTGTGATTGATTTTACACTTGCATAATTTGAAGTGACAGTGACAGACCTCCAAATTGTCACATAATTTTGAACTTGCTTTTCATTAAACAAAAAAATATGAATTGTCATTCATAAAAACAGCTTTGATTATGCATGAATCCAACCTGCGTTTCTTAAGAGTAAATGTTTTCTACCAGAGCTAGAGATATTTAATAGCATTGATAATTTATAATTTATAAAAGGGTAAATGAGTTACTTAAATTAGTTTTAAACGTGAAATGATTAAAGATAAACTAAAGTATAAGAAAAGTCAAACGTAATTGTTAAACCATAATAAATATTGTTGTAACATAAAACCATTTACATACTTTTTTTAAGTCGGTTAAAAACAGTCAATACGTAATTTTGTATATTTAGATACGCACCAGCATAAAAGGCGAGTCGACGCTGGTTACGTTCGTCGTACGATCCATTTCGTTGAGGATAAGTTTGAAAATTCTATTATCCTCTAATTACCTACTTCCCTACTTTTTTTAATGGTTTTTACTTCAGCGTAAAGAGTAAAGCTTATCTCTTTAATAGCATATTTAATTGTCTCAGACACACTATACGGCAAAGCTGGTTTCATTATGATGAGGAAAAACTATAAGGAACACTACACATAAATGCACAAATAATGCAACACGCATTAGGTACACGACAGCAGTTTTATTTGATAGCACCGCATGGGCATTTGGCGCAGCGAAGAGCGCGGCAAAATGTATTACGTTTCAGTTGGGATTGCCAAAATGCACCGCTGTTCGATTACAACCAATCAGAGAACTAGAATATCTTCCATTGACCGAAACGTGGTGCATTGCGCCAAAATGCTTCCGGGCACAAGAAGAGGGCTTCGAAAAGATGCAATCCCCACACTCTGTTTATCTGGTAAGGAAAACACCTATTAATTTTTTTTGTTGTCAATGGCAATTGCTAACTTATAGCTATATCGGAAGAAATGGATAGAGATGATGCTCCAGCTGTACACCCTCCACAAGAAACAACACCAGATGTTAATGTGATACACGGCCTCCTGGATTAGTGCGAGACTAACGTCTCTACGCGGCCCGCCGCATTTTTAGTTCAAGGCGTTTTTTATAGTTTGTAGAGGCGTTACAGTACGTTGCGCTTGTGCCTTTGGTTGCATACGTCCACGGCCTCCTGGATTAATATTAATCTCGAAGGTCGTGCCTAAGTTACAGATAATTTATCAAAAACCCAACAGATAGTGCCAAAGTACGTTGGCCTCAGAATCACAAAAATTATGCAAATGTGGCGGGCCGCGTAGAGACGTCAGTCACGTACTAATCCAGGAGGCCGTGATGTGCTCTATTTATTCAAAGGATAAAGGTACACATATGTTACCACATGGGGGTAGTTCAGTGGATGTTTGTACTGCTTCGACCGGTGCACAACTCCTAATAGACAATAATGCAAGTTGCAGTACAGAAATATCAGCTGTTTGGCCTCCTAACGTACCAGGTACTTATTAAAATAAAAAAATAAAATTGTATTAATACTACACAGTTACAGGCAAAGCTGGTACAAAGATTAGCTGGCCATAGACACACGTTTAAAACCGTCACGAATGTAGTGCATCCGTGCCGGTTTTGAACGTGTGCATATGCGCAGCCATAAGCTGGGCATAGGCACGCGTTCAAAACTTCCACGAAAAACTACATTCGTGGCGGTTTTAAACGCGTGTCTATGGCCAGCGATTGAGGGAAGCCTATAACCTATAATTTCATCTTACAAATATTTTTCAGTGGAATGGTCCTATACCTTTGTCGTATAGCCTCATTTCGTATAGTATTTTATATACATGATCCAACAATAATTCTCTGGTGTATAATAACTCCTAAACTGTATGATAGTGGCATGGTTTAATTCTAATTTTTTTTTTTCAATGTTATTTTAAAATATAATTAGCTCTGATACTGGCAACCAAATGTACGTAATTTAAGTGTGTTTTTATTCCTACGTACTGTAGATAATTTTGCACATATTTCTATCTAATAATTTATTTATTGTTTCTGTGTATTGAATACGTTTATATAAAATATATTTATCATACTGTAAATTTGTTTCATTAATTTGTCGTTAGTAAATATGGTTAGTATTTTCAATTGTGATTTAACTTAAGTCGAGATTTGCTTTACAGAAGCTTTGTATAAGCATTTCTGTAAAGAAAATGTCGACTTAAAAGTTAAATTACAATTGTGCAATTTATTGGATGAAAAAATATTCTTTGCCACGAATTTGAATTTCCCGCTATGTTATAGTTCTTTCCCGCACCCGTTGGATGGCGCTAGCATTTCTGTCCGTCTAGAGTTACTAGATTGAGAGAGTAACGCGAAAGTCGGCCATTGTTGGTCCACAAATTGGCGGGACATTTGAATGTGCATAACCACACATAGTGTCTTGTCAAAAACATAAATTAGTTTTGTTTATAAACGCCAACTATTTACGCCTTTTTTGTTCATTCTTTTCACCTTGTGGTAACTGGAACAGTCGAAAACCAGATTCGCTGCGATTTTTACAAAAAGGCACTCAACACCCTGGCATTTTACGATTCACCGAAGCTCAAAAAGGTTAACATATTAGCTGCTTTCGAATTGAGTGCAACTAGCACTGGTGCAATTGACTCTGGGGTGAATTACTCTGGGGTGAGTTGCTTTGTAATTCGAACAGACGTTAGGTTACTCTCGCGTAAAATACATAACCTAACTAATTTACTTTTGAATTGAACGTTTAAAATAAGGGCGGTATATACAAACTGCGCTCAAAATAGATTTAAAGAACTTAATTCGTAGTTAAAAGACTCGGATTCATCCAAAAGGCGTTTAAATCTGACAGCTGATTCTAAATAACACAACAGCGCATGCCAGGGCTTGTTGCACCGTAAAGTTTCATGGGGCTTAAGGGGGCAGGGGAAGGAAGACTAGCGTTAGTTACTCCAAAAATTATGTTGTAATTCGAACGCGAGGTAACTTGCTCTGGTGCACTCCAGAGTACTCTAATGTGTAATGCGAAAGCAGCTATTGACATAACTGAAAAGTGAAGTGACAAGTGTCCGACGTCAAATGTCAAATTTTAGCCAATCACTTGACAGCGCAAAATCAGGAAGTTGAGAAATCACGTCTTTGGAAGTGGCTAAAGTTACAAACCTCCATTTATGAGCCAAATACATTGGCGATACCAATCGCGTTACTCTCTCAATCTAGTAACTCTATGTCCATCTAGAGTAACTATATAATAAGTAGATAAGAGTACGGCAAATGCAGGAACAGTATTTGATTGGTTGGATCCCTATGCATGTACAATAGATCTAGATGCGATTTAGAAGTAGTCGACATGTTTTTGAATGTTTGTAATTGTGACATTCAACTGACATTAAACTTGTCAAAGTTAGCAAAAACACGCAGTTCGTAATCAATTTGTATAATAAGTGGTGAAATTTCAGGTTTTTTTCGCACATAATTTTGTTAATCATGTAATTTTTCAATTTTATTTTTCCCTTGACCTATTTTCAAAAATTTCGTTTTAGCATGACTGGTTGCTCTGTCCACAGTTGCAAGAACTGTTCTGAAAATGGTGTCTACTTAGATAGTGTTTCAAGGGATGATGTGAGGAACAGAATTTGGCTAAACAAGACCAGCAAGGAAAATTGTAGTTACAAAAGACTGAAAACTCGTGAAACGCATTTCGGCAATGTTGGGTAAAATTACAATTCATGAAGCTAAAGATAAAATTTTGCCTCAATGTGATTTTGATTACAAAAAAATGTATGAATCTCTGGTAGTACAACACATTAAATTGTGACGAAAGAACAGAAAATTAAGCCGACTTCTTTGCGAGACAACAAGAAAGAGTAATTGTTTTAAACAAAAATTAAAGAAGACTTTTACCAATATTCAAATTCAAACATTAACAACTACCAAAAATAAGTATAACAAATGCTCCAATGAAACTTTAGAAAGGTCATTAAGGCTGAGATTTTCATGTGGACAAAGTGGGTATAATAATTTTAGGAAAACAGGATTTCCATTTCCATCAATTCGCACATTAAATTTACATTTGCAGTAGGTATTTAAATTTTCAACCTGGCATTTTAACAGATGTCTTTACTTTATTAAAGATTAAAATTGCAAACTATAACACAATTTTCGAAAAAGACCGAATGCTTACTTTAGATGAAATGGAAATAAGAAAGAGTACCTATGGACTTTTGTGTGGCCACGAATTCTTTTACGGGAGGTGTAACATTACCAAATCAGGACAATCTTTAGCTTCAAAAGCTTTAGTTTTCGTGTTAGGTTAATAAAATATTTGAACAATCTTAGGTTTTTAATATTCACTGTTTTATTATTTGTAGGTGGTATCACAACGAGATGGAAGCCAATGGTGGCTTACTACTTTACGTCAGAAAGCACTAACAGTTCAATAGTCGCGGACATTTTAATTAAAATCGTGGAACATTCTACAAACATAGGTTTAAATATTGTTTGGGTAACATAAGACATGGGCGCTTGCAATCAAGGCATGTAGAGAAATTTAGGAATTATTGTCGGAAAATGTTGCAAAATAAACAATTTCATTCACAATCCATTCAAAGAAGAACAAAACATATATTGTTTAGCAGATGCTCCACATGTTTCTCTCTATTCTCTATTATTTGCATTTTCTAACAACACATGCAGTTTCATTAATTACTCATTTATATTTCATGTATTTTATCATTTCATCTCTTTAACGTATTAAGTGGCATATTATAATTAATATAAGTGTTCCAACAAAAGTCGTAACTGTAGTTTAAATTTGAATAAACAATATAAAAAATGACTAATAGATTATTGTATACGACTTAAATTGTATAAATTTTGCTTGTTGTATCAATACATTTCATAAAAGGAGAACTATAATTAATAAATGTGCAACCACACAATAACAAAGTAACGTATTAATAGTTAACTATGGCATTTCCGACAAACTTCATTTTTTGCATCCCCAAATGTCATCGTTTGCCTTACTCTTATCTTATATAGGTACTCTATGTCCGTCCCGGTAATACAGAGCTTTCCCATCTAAAGTGTTTTATTTATGCTTGTAGTTCAACTGCATGTACTTCAAATGGCTTAACCTAAAAACGATAAAATCGAACTGTATGTTCACATTTTGCGCAGCATATTTACCACTAGAAAGTAAGCAGAATAATTATCAACTAATTAAACGAATTACATTTTGTCATAATTGTAGTAAGCCCCTGTACCGCTTGGCATTCAACGAGTATGGATATAAAGGATAAACTTCTACCAGCTTCGCATTCTACAAAGCAAGCAGGTATAAACGATCTGCTAGCATTAACACAAGGTGTAACACATACATCTGGTTCAGATGAAGTAGCTACTAAACATGCCGTCAAACAAGAGGAAGTAACTACTGTTACACTCAAAACTGAATGTGAGTACCAGGATATAGACACTATAATGATTTTTAAACCAGAAGAAGTTGTTTTAAAAGAAGAACCTACAGACACAGAAACAAAGCCTTGGACAACTTTTGAATCTACTGTACCTGTACATACAACTAAAAATGAGCCGATAGATGAAAGCGCAAATCCCAGCAAAGCGAGCATTATAAAGGTAACTACCAAGAGTAAGAAAATCTTCTATAAGTGTAGCGTGTGTGCCTACTCCAGTACGCAGCGAACTTTTGTATGCCAACATGCATTGCGTCATTGTAGAGTTGGAAAGTACGGATGCTCCAAATGTGATTACAGATGTGATACTCGGAAGCGCATAGTAGCCCACGGCAATGTCCACATGCAGAAGATTTTTAAATGCAACCAGTGCAGCTACAGGGGTACCAAGCTATCACAACTTGAGCAGCATAAACTAAACCATATGGAAGATAAGCCTTTCAAATGCAGCATGTGTAGCTACCGCGGCGCACTCAAAAAGAACCTTCGGGCACACATGCAAAACCACGCCCAAGATAAATTGTTTAAGTGTAGCGTGTGCACTTTTACAACACATAAATTTAATAGCTTGCGTCAACATGATGTTACTCATATGCCAGTTAAGCTATTTAAGTGCGATCAATGCGAATTTGAGACAAAAAGCAGACGATACATGCGCAACCACAAACTGAAGCACAGCACTGAAAGGCGCTATAAATGTACATTTTGCCACTACCATGGCAAGACTAAAATACAATTGCGCCACCATTTGAGGATGCACACAAGTGATAAGTTCTACAAGTGCAGCATTTGCCGATATACTACACATGTAAAAAGATATCTAAAGCAACACACCTTGATCCATACTGCACAGACGTATACTTGCAAAATGTGCGATTTTACTTGCAAGAGTACAAACGCACTGGATTTGCACATGAAATCGCACACTGTCCTCAAATGTGATGTGTGCTCCTACACGACCAAGGGGGGCCAGGCACTTAGGCGCCATAAGGAAATGCATGTTATTAAAGTTAATCCTTTCCAAGCCCCTTCACTTCCAAAGTTCTATCGATGTGATAAGTGCAGTTTTGGTGATAAGGACATTACGCTCTTGATAGTACACATGAAGACACATTTGAAATAACTTGTAAATATACTTCTTGCTAATCTTGTAGTTTATGTCTCTAAGCGTGCGCACTTTTAGTGCGCGGATTATTTTAGGTCAAATCACTAGCATCGTTGGCAAATATTCGTATAGTGCAACAGCAATTTGCCGCCTTCATTGTTTACTTTCTCGATCGTGACAGCCAATTCGTACACAGTAGTAAAACATATAATATAATAACATCGAGCCATGACAGTATTTTATAATCTGGCTGTATTATAGGTTTGGCAAGTTGCCATGTTTGGTCGTTTCTGTCGCATAAAGTAAAGGCAGCATTTCTTTCTTTAAACAACCTCAATAAACACTATACAGGAAACTCTATATGATCATTTTTAGGATCATACGATTCTATCACATAAGGCAAGGAACATACAAATCCCAATAATTTACCTACTACGCAAGAACTTGGAGAAGGCATGAAGGACATCCATGAATTTGCTACCGTATATATTGAACAGGACATATGAGATCTCATACTGTAGTAAAACCGTACAGTTGCTCGTATTGTGAATACAAAGCAGAGCATACATATTTAGTCGTACATTTGTGGATACATGTAGGTGAAAAACCATAGGATTAATCTGAACTTTAAAAGATTAAAGTAATTGATAATTAATTTTGAATAGTTAAAATTGTTTAAGGAGATAATTATGTCAATTATTATAGGAAAAGCATGATTTTTTGTAGTATGAATAAAAAATCATTTTGTTGCAATATATAATTTAATAATTAGACGTTTCGCCAATAGTATTAGCTTCTTCAGTAATTATTTGTTACATTATAAAAAGTTGAAGTTTGCAAAGCTGAAATAGGAAAAATCAACATTAGATAAGCGAACACATAAAATTATCCTTTACTTGCGTACTTACTTGTGATATAATGGAGGTCAAAAAATTATATTACGAATTCGTTACTACTATTACTATATACTATTGGCGAAAACGTCTAATTATTAAATTATATATTGCGACAAATTGATTTTTTATTCATACTACAAAAAATTATGCTTTTCCTATAATAATTGACATAATTATATGCTTAAACAATTTTATTTAATCTGAATGGGGATACACGGCAGTAGAGATAGGTACTTTAGTTAGATCAAATATTTAACACTTCTATGTTGCTAGTAGGGTGTGGGAACAGGCGAAAACATTACTGCGCTGACATAGTCTCACTCTGAGTACTACGCGTCTCGTGCGCATGCCTGAAAATTCGAACTCCGCCTTTAGAAGCGAATTTTAAACTTGACCATGAGAATCACTTCCCACCGCGCGGACGATGCTTGCGCACAGCTCACCAAGTACGTAGAAGAGTTGGTTGTCTGTTTCACTTACGCGGTGACCTCCCCATTTACAGGCGCGAGCAATATAGTAGTATTAAATATATGAGTTAGATATATGCGGTCTCACACAGGAGAGAAGCCGTTAGCTAACCATATCCAATCTCATATGGGAGAAAAACCATATGGCTGTACTGAATTACAGAACTTTGCAAAAAAGTAGTTTAGTTAGACATTATGAGTGTTATACAGGAGAAAAACCTTTAGTTGTTTTAATTGTGAATACAAAACGGCACAAAGCAGTCATTTAGTTAGACATATGCGGTCTTATACAGGAGAAAAGCTTTTTGTTGTACTATTTGTGACTACAAAACAACGCAGAAAAGTCACTTGGAACGATATATCTGGTCTCAGACGTGGGATTGTTCTAATTGTGAGTATGCAACAACACAGAAAGATTATTTAGCTAACCATATGCAGTCTCATATGGTAGAAAAACCTCATGCTTGTACTGAGTGTGAATAAGAACTTCACATAGAAGTAGTTTAGTTTAACATATGAAGTCCCATACAGGAAAAAACCAAATTTTGCATGCACGGCAGTGAAAATTACATCTACAAATGAAAAACTCTTGAGTTCATAAACATTTTAAATATGTAAAGTAGAAGTGCTACGATATCACTTGTGAAATACAAAATATATTTGTTAGAATTGTTTTGAATCGTGAGCTTCTGGATAGCAGTATGCTTGTTCATATGGTTTTAAGTTCAGAAGAGGGTAGTATGAATGGCGAATGTCATAAAGCAATCTATAATCCATTCAGTGTTGGTACTATGCTGTGGACTGCAGCTCCCTTAACCTTACTAAATAATTCCCACTGTAGGTGTCAAAATCCCTCCCGCTTATTGGTGATAAATTTAAAAATTGTTAATAAATTTTACAATAAAACATGCTGTGCACTTACACAATCTTTTACTGGCTCAAGCCAATATTTAAAATTTGGATTTTCCAGCCAGTTATAGCAAAATACCTTTTTCTTCGTCTTATATAATTTTTTCTCCACAATTGCCATTTCTGCTTCATCACTACTGCTTGTAGAACTAGTTTCCATTTTAACACAAGTATAACTGTACGCACTATTCACAAAAAAACTAATGACTAAATAATGAAACATAAGAGCAATACCGGAGGTGCGACGCGGCGCTGCACGTGGAATACCAAATACAGGACTGCCCCACTGCAGTTAGTGTAAAACCGAAGTGTAACTCAATCACTCAGTAATAATTAAGATAAGAGAATTCTGCAAAATCTCAGTCTGCAGAGAGTGAGAGTCTGGATCTGAAATAATGCAGTAACAAAAAACCAATCTGTGGAATTAATTCTCGCCTTTAAAGCAGGTCTTTATTTATTTATCCTGCACTTTTGTAGGCCAATTACTTGTAGTTCATTTTTAATTATGTTCAGTTGCAGTCACGAATTAGAATTAGGTGGATGTGGTTGATTGTGTTAAGTGCATCTAATTGTTTCTTGTTAAGTAATAAAAAATCTACTGCTCTATATTGTGATTTACCGCTTTTTACTTTCTTTTACTATAAAGGAAGTATTGGATTCACCCCAAAAATTCGAAATTGAGTTTTCAACGGATCTTCACGTTTTAGAGTCCCCTGATCCCAAAAAACATATTTTTTTTCATTGGTCTGTCTGTCTGTGTGTCTGTCTGTCTGTGTGTGTGTCTGTCTGTCTGTGAACAGAATATCTCAAAAACGAAAAGAGGTATGGCGTTGAAACTTCATATATAAGTTTTGTGTACTATGTAGATGAGACAGCAAGCTTTAGAAGAAAATCGCATAACCGGAAGTAGGTGTTTACTCTTGTGATTTTTCAGTTTTTTTCGATTTTTTCAAAAACGGCTCTAACGATTTTTTTTAAACTTTACATTTTTCTTACATTTTTAATGTGTATTGATGTGAGATAGGTGATTTTCCAGTTGAATACTTCTAAAGTGGGTTTCTTTTGTTTTTTTTTCTATTTTTTTTATTAACTCCTATTTTAAATAAAACACCCGGTATATTATTACATTTTTGAATTCACCTTAAAATTCTAGAGAAAATTTGTCTCTTCAACTAACACTCGATTTTGTACCGTTTTTGTAGAATTTGTAATTTTTGAAAATTTTTAACAAATGGTTAAAAATTAAAAATGAAATTTTTGACTAATTATAAGATCACTGTAAAAGGAAGTTGTGTGAGTGTATCACACCAGATTTTTAATGTTATATTCTACTGTTGCACGATAAAAGACTTCGCAACACTGTTTTGACTGTTTGTAAGAAACAGTTGACGAGGCGGTCTTCCAGGTGACTGGTCATCGAGTTGTGTCTACTGCCACACTTTGCATAATTCATAAAAACTACGTTTTCAAATCTCTTTAGATTAACTCTTCTTTTTAAAATTTTTTAGGATAAAAACCTAAATATTTAGTTTTTTAGATTATAGTAGTTCTTTAATACATTTTTAGAGTTAGTATGCAAAATATAGGAAAATTCCCTCCAAAAGCGGAATTATTTAAAAAAAATCCCCTTTTCCCACATTCCTTAAAAATTCCCACGAAAAAGGGAATATCCCTCCCATATACCAACACTGAATCCATTCAGAAAACTCCCGTGACGTAAAAGTCACTATCAGTTGGTTAATATGAAAATCGCTAGTAGGGTGTTAGTAATTTTTGCATTTTATGTAGGCGCCATTTTCAAATTAAATTTCAAGTTTTGGTTTTTGTACCTTCACTTTGACATTTGAATTATTGAAGTACATTTCATTTCATTTGATTGCATATTGTGTAATACAAGATTACTTACTATAGTTATTAATAAATTATGTTTTTACTTTGTTTCACTAACACTGCGATTTATATTTAAGTTTATCAAAATAACAAATAATTTTTCATAACCTTACTTACAAGTTTGACGTTAAGTACATTCACTAAAAAAGTTGATAGGTTCTGTACAGAAAGTACACTCCAAAATTTTCATTTGACAGCGTAAACGTCACGGGAGTTAACTGAATGGATAATACAATCAATGTGATAACTACTATAAAACGTGGCTGAGGCTAAGCCTTATCAGGAGATGTATAATGCTGGTTTAAGAGGAGGACGTTAATAAAGAGGTGCTTCGGCTAGCTCGAAGAGGGGCGTGGATCTCGATCCAGCTTCAGCGTACTCGCGATGTAAGTCAAAAATATCCAGGGCGCCAAGAACCTAAAATTGCCCAAAGCACTACGAGAGGCACACGCTAGGGATGGGCGCGTGACGTGAAAACAGTCGTGTCACGGCGTGTCACGTCGTGAACGTGACTAATATTTGAAAATTGCGACGTGAGCGTGAGTGAACGTGAGTGAAAATTTCCAAGGTGTGATTTACGTTTCACGTTAATTTCACGTTAAATATTTAGTAACGAATAAAAAACTGCAGGGTGCAGCAACTTTTAAATTCATTAAATCACAAATTGTGCCAAACAAGTTACATTATGTGACTTTATTTTTGGACCTTCACATAAAAGAGAAGATTATAATGCAAATAAAACTATAGATGATAATGATGAAATACATAGCAAACGACTCAAAACTGGTACATCAGCATCAGATTCTTATCTTTCTACACTTAGAGATAGCTCTGACGATGACACGTGTAATTAGGATGATGTCGAAACAAAACTAAATTAGTATGTTAAATTAAAATTCGGAAATGTAGATGACATTTTAGGATTTTGAAAAAACAGTGTAAATACGCCACTGTTAAAAAAACTTGAGAAATTTAAACATACCGGCAAATTCCGCTACAAGCGAAAGAGTATTTTCTACAGCTGGGCGAATTTTAGAAGAGCGCAGAATTCGACTTAACGCTGAAAATGTTGATTACATATTATTTTTAAATCAACATTTTAATCTGTAGATGTATTATTCTAATAAATGTAATGGTTTATTTTTTATACTCGGCTAACGCTGAAACTGTTAATTACGATATTATTAAACCAAAAATGTATTGTGTAGATGATATTTTTAAACCAATTTATTGTGTACTTGTGTAGATGAACTTATTATTCTAATAAAAGTAATGTTTTTTTTGTATACTTGCTTTAACGTTGAAAATGTTGATCCTTGTATGTAAAAGTACTTTCAAACCTACGAATTAAAAGTGTTGTCTAGCAACAGGTACCTTCTGTACTCATACCAATAAGGGAAACGTTAATTCCAGTGATAGCTTTTAGTATTAAAAGTAATGTCTTTGAAGACAGCTCCAAGAAATATATTTGCGAGAAATCAGTATTTATCCCTTGTCGAAGTTATTGTAGTCAATTTTCATTTTTTTCTTTTTATTTCAACTATTCTGATTGCAACATATCACGTAAATTATGTCAGGTGCAAAACATATTTTTAGTTCTTTTTAGGGTTTTTTCATAGGTTTGAAATTTGAACATTCTGTTCTATCTGAATTTAAATTTTGAAATAAAAGCTGCGTGTCACGTCGTGAGTGGCGTGTCACGCCGTGAACGTGAGTGAACGTGAGCGTGAACGTGCGTGAACGTGACTGTTTAAAGCAAGCGTGAAACGTGCGTGACGTGAGCGAAAATTCACTCACGCGCCCATCTCTAGCACACGCTACTGGTCCTAAATAACGGGCACAACCTCACCAACAAATCCCAAAGAAGCCAACAAAACAAAGGAAATATCACACTTACCTTATCGAACCTTTCTGCAGTAGTCGTCAACAACTATAATCCCTATAGTAATAACCCACAAAAAAAAAGTCAAGAAATACAATCAAGTACCGAAGCTTTAATTTCCCTTAATTTCGCTTGATGGTCACAAAGTTCGCAGTATAACAAAAAAAAAGATAACACATAAATACACAAACACATTAAAATGTCCTCCAAGAAAATGAGAAATACATATATACATATAACGTTATCGCAAATATTAAAGTATCGCCATAGGTTAGATTCACATACAAGTACAATGTTTATAGTAAAGAGCTTCCGCGCTAAAGTTTGATTTAAATTTGATTAAAAGTTTGATTAAAAATTGGATTAAAGTTTGACTAAAATTGCTTGACTCGAAATAGCACACGGGGCTAGTGCCAGCTAACAGCGAGTATGAATTTCTTGGCGCAAACAGCAGGCAGCGAAGGGGCCCTAAATTGAGAGCGTTTTGTAACGCTTATAAAACAAAGCTACTGGTATTTTGCTCTATCGCGACGCATCTGTAACCGATGAGGCCTCGACGGTAGGGACACTTGGTGCGCTTAAGGACAGCACTCGTGTAAGCGGGAAAGATAAGATAACAAGGTCTTCGCTAGCAATGCGCTCAGTAGAGGGAAGTGGATGGTTCTGGAACCTCCCCCCACCACTTGATCTTGAGTTCAAGGCAAGGCCACGTTCAAGCCTAAGGTCACATGCAAGGAGGGGCCACGTGCAAGCCCAAGGTCACTTTCGAAACGAGGCCACGTTCGGAGCGAGGCCACCGACAGTAACCTTGAAGAATGAGTATAACAGGAGATGTAGTTTTGTGTTCAGTAGTGTATCGTGTGCTGTACTAGCAAAAACAATTGAGCAAGTACAAAAGGTTGGTGAAACTGTGAAGCAGCGAGTGACAAACAAAAACGTGAAACTGTCATATCCACAATTGTTAAACGCAACAACTTATCCGCTGAATAAGTCAAGAAATAAAACTGTAAGTTTGGGCTTGACCTGTTATGGATCGTTTGTGCCGGCAGTGGTAATTAGTGGGATTAACAAAGATTTTATACTGTTAGTCGAAGGAGAGTGGCTGCTCTTGGTTGCAAATAAAGATGTGATAAATAGGCACTTTAACTATGAAGATGGAGAGCCAAAACCGGTGGATATAAGTCCTGGCAAAAAAATATATTTCCAAAAAATCGGAAACAAAAAAGTGATAGTGCTGCAGGAACGTAAGCGATCCCAAGTTTATCTCGGAAACAAGTCTGTAGCAGAATTGTGGAATTTTTTGCCCCTGCTGCAGTCTAAAGCTGAACTAGTAAAAAGTCAGACGTTTGAACAATTTTACAGCAGTGTAATCGAAGGTGTTTGGAATTTACCCGGCGACTTTAAAAGGAGTATCGAAGAGTCTTTGCCGCCCATCCAATCCGAGAATGTTCGCTGCATGTATGAAATGCTAAAGTTTGCTTCGGACATCATTACATATGATATTGCATTAAAAAAATACGCACAACAGCAATAAGTGTTTATCATGTACTTATAACGATGTAATAAAAAAATTAAAAGAGTTAAAACATTTATTATACAAATAACTTACTGACTAACTTAGAAACTAACCTAACCTAACAACTAAAAACTACTCTTCCACATCTCTTATATAGTCCGATTCACCACCACTGTTACCATCTTCCATACCTTCGCCACCACCGTCTCCTTCTTCCCCAGACCAACCCTCGGTGGAGACGTCGAAAATGCTATCTCCAACGGAAGATGGCGACATGGCGTCGGATACGTGATCCATACCGTTAATCCTCGGATCGTTTGGACTCCATATCAGACTGATGTCATCAGGTATGGATAACCCATCCGATCCCAGACTCGACGGTGTGGACGACCTGTCCGACGGCATGTTTTCATCAGGCTGGTCTATGTTGACCGAGTCCACATACTCATTCAACACCCTAGACGTGATCTCATCCAGTTCTGGGATGTTGAATGTTCCAATGTCTTCACCATCCGACAACCATACGTGCTCCTCCGCGTAATGGAAGAAGACACAATTGTCGGTTGGGTTGACTCGATTGCGGAGTCGGTCAATCAAGGGGTGGGGTAACTCTGGAGTCCAGCGGTAGGTAGTAAGAGGGTCCCACACCAACTCATGGGTGAGATTTACTACCTCCTCGTTAGGGGCGAAGTAGATGTGGTTTGTATGGAAGAACCACACGAATCGCATACTATGTAGAACAAAAATCAGATTAGAGAGGTTGTATTTACAACTGGTAACATACCTGTAATGCGACGATGATGTGGGATGTGGAACTGTGGTGGGATGGTGTGGACAGCCTCACTATAGCTGTAGAAAGACATGTAATTTCTCAAAGGAGCTAATCAAGTTTTCTTACATAAACCACCCACAGCAAATTCTCGTCGTAGCCGAAATAGCACCCTGGGCTTTTGGATTTTACAGATTGTGCGAATGGCTATAAGAGAACATTAAGCTTTTAAAATGTAGTATGACAGTAGCAACACAATGCGAAAAACCGCATTCAAATATCTTAATAAATATAGAAGATACAAGCATTTTAAAACACCATTAGAAAAATGTTAGAAATGTTTAAAATGTAGTACATGACGGTAGGAACCCAATGCATAAAACGGTGAAGAAATATCTCAATAAACAACGGAGATATGAGCATTTTAAGATTTTGCCACAAAGCATTAGAAAAGTATTAGAAAAAAAGAACTTTCGTGTGCGACATTTTGCCGTTGTTTTAAAAAAAAAATTTCTTTTACTGAGTTAAAACGCATTTTCAAAGTACAGATATGGACATATAAGATAAAAAACATATATTTACAAAGACATTTTCAAAGTACAATATGGACATATAAGATAAAAACATATATTTAGAACAATATATTACCTGAAGTGTAGTTGCAGTAGACTGGAGAGTGGATTGTAGTTTCTTCAAGAAATTCTCGATCCTTATATATGCAGTTCCCCCGACTACGTATTGAGGGCAGAGAGAATGGGTAACCAATTTACTTTCCAGGACCTAATTTTACGTATATAATTTGCAATTAGAAATAGAAATCTAATTCTAACGCCATTCAATTGTACACTGAAAAAGGAACATTTTGGAACCAAACAACAAAGTTTTTAGATGAAAAATTAGATAGTTATAGTTATTTGGTTGTTCTAATAATCCATCAGTTATTTTTGAATCATAGCAATGATTAGCAAGTAGCTAAATTTAGAGAGAGATCTACTGCAGGTATTACCACAGTATTAGCGGACAATGAAAACGTCTTTCTTACATTTGTAACAACACGTTTTAATTTCCCAAGTGTATTTATGCATAAGTTTAATTGTAAATGATTAGATATGTTTCGCATGCAAATTTAAAAGTGCCGCACATTGTACTCCAACATGTTTTGCATTAGTGTTAGGTATGTCTAAATATTTGTACGTTTATTTAAAACACTATTGTTCCGCAAGAGATGACCTTTTGGAAAAATCGATCGAACGCCTTACATAGTAATCAGGTCGACAAACGCTTGTCGCAAGTAAAAGTTGTGCTACGTTCTTAGTTTTTGCATTAGCGTTAGGAAATATAAGCAGTTGCATTGTATATCTAAATATTTAGGGTAGAACATAGACAAGTTGTTTATAGGAAAGTTCTCATCCAAAGTAAAAACCCGATTCATTGTTTGCGCAGAAAGCCTTGAAAAGTAAACTCGATTCTTTGTTCCAGACAAGCAAGTCTGCGATCGCAAAATGCACCTGCCCTTTCGTTGAAAACCGCATTCCAGTGTATAATTTAAAATATAATTATGCTGGCCTTCCTATAATGTCAGCTTTTGAAAGCATTGCTTCAGTTGGAGATAAATACCATTTGCCGGCGTAATTTTGATTAAACCTATTCCATTGTTGAAAGCAGATACATATTTAAATTAAAAATAGAACAGAGTATTCTCGAAAGCATTTAACTATATTGTAAAATTGGCAAACATTTTAAAAATATGGTTTGTAAGGCAGTGAAAGTTTCTCATATACAGTATGCTTTTCAACTGTAAATTTTAAATAGATTTTGTATTATATATTGCTTGTTTTTGAGGGAAAAGCTATGCAGCATGTGACCTAGTATAAATTTGCTAGATTACACATATATGTTTTTGATAAATAAACAATTGTTTTTCATGGTTGAAATTGAAACCTGGTGTTTTATTTATCTGAATACAAATTCTAATATTAATGCAGTTAGTTAAGTCTATCACATGACCAACACAGCAGTATTTTAATAAGCGTTAGTAATTAATATAGGAAATAAATATTTCTCATATACAGTATGCATTTAAATTGTCAATTTTAAATAGGTTTGATTGCATGATTGTACATTAATGTTTTTGATAAATAAAAAATTTGTCTTTCATGTTTGAAACCTCGTGTTTTATTAATGTGAATACACATTCTAATATTAATGCAGTTAGTTAAGTCTATCACATGACCAACACTGCAGTATTTTAATAAGTGTTAGTAATTAATATAGAAAATAAATATTTCTCATATACAGTATGCATTTAAATTGCCAATTTTAAATAGGTTTCATTGCATAATTGCACATATATGTTTTTGATAAATAAAAAAATTGTCTTTTATGTTTTTCGTGTTTTATTTACCTGAATACAAATTGTAATATTAATTAAGTTAGTTAAGCCTATCACACGACCAAATATATATATATATATATATAAATATTTGCAGTAGTGGCAGAAAATTTATTAAACGGTTTAAAAATATTAGAACACCATTTTCCAAATGTATGTGTGAAATATTTTTAAACATTTTAACATGTTAGAACAACAAATAGCTGTTGCATTAGTTTCGTACTTTATATTATCTAAGCAAAGTGTGTTAGACAATTAATTTTTCTACATATTGGCAATCAAATAAGATTGAAGCGCTTTTGTGTAAACTGTATTTTAAACTGTCTGGAAAAATGTGTTTCAATGTTAACTTGAATTGCTGTCTGCAAAAATAAAGGCATGCAACGAACCTAAAGATATTTCAAGGCTAACTTCCTTTGTGTGAGCCGAGGTAAGAAAATGTAGATTGCAACAAACTCAATTTCAACTGGTTTGCGTGCGAAAGTCATCCTTCGCATGTAGTATAAATACATCTGGCTAAGGTGGGAGCAACCATTCTCTTGTGTTTGCCATGGCTAGCAACAGCGTTTGTCAGTTTTGCCAGGGTGCGGTTTTACCGAAAAAATTTTCAAAATTTAATAGGCTCAGTTTGAAAAAAACGGGTGCAGTTAAACTTTGCGCCTGCACGGAACCAAGCGGCTTAGCGCTCAGTTCCGTACAGACATCGCCGCAAGCCACCATAAAGGTTTTAAGTGACGTACTCGTTGCGCCTGCTTACGAAACCATTTCTCAAAGTAGTAGTCAAGGTTCTAGCAAAATTTTAAAATCAGCTTTAAAGAAAAGTCTGAAAAAAAAGTCCTGGAAAATTTAATTTGGCGAAGTATGTCAAGTGTATGAATGAGGAGACTGATGTTCCTGTGGCAAAAATTCAAAATATGTTATATGAGTCTCCTCCTCATTTATCGCAAACGGAAATGTTTATGGAGGCGTCCGATTTTGACGACATTCCATTGGAAAAGGTGGCTTCGGGCGACGGTGCGGCGCAAGAGTTTACAGCCCTTGTAGATGGTTTGGAGATCGACTCCGGCTCAAGTCGACCGACCAGTCGAATTTCGAAGCAGCCGACAATCCAACCTTCGGAAAATGTGACCGCAGCACCGTCTGTAATTGTGCAGTCTCCGGTTTTGGGCAATGCAGCCGTCATGTCGTCTGCCACTGGGAGTAACGTAGTCGACACTGTGGTGTCGATTACGTCTACCCCGCAGGAGGAAGACATTGATGACATGTCGCTATCCCAGTGTGCCGAACGTGAATACGTGTCTAATCGTAATGCAATAGATGCTAAAGCGGCCGATCTTCGCAGCGGTGAGCATTACATAAGGTATATTAGATATTAGATATTAGATATTATTTTTCTATCCATATATGTTATTTAACATTGAAGGTGTTCAGAACGTGCTTTTCCCAGTTTAATAGCTTATATTGTTATTAGCTCCCTAGAAATTCGAGCCGCCAGCCTAGAAGCGACGATGCACGAAGAGTAACTAAAAAGCATAGCTGCTTTACCTAAGATCCGCCACGGCCACAGCGCAACTAACATGGACATCTTTAAGAATGCTGCGTTAGCAAGGCTAGAGCTAATCCAAGATCTGTTAGCTGTGGAGGGTGCGATTCGTGGAAGACGTCAGGAGCTCGATAAAAAGGCTAAGTAACGAGTAGATAATCGTTTAACATATCATACACCCCTAACACAAATAACCTCCCCCTATCCTCTCCAGGGTGTCCAAAGCGAATCCTCCCCGTAGTGACACCTGGGTATTCCGTTCGAGGTTTAATTTGTTAATCAGTGTTTGTAAATAAAGGTGTTCATTTCGTTTGTGAATAGTAAGCCTCGAGCTGGGTAGCTAATCGCGCAATTAGTATATTAACCGATTGCGCGAGACTAATTTGCCATTATGTTCAGATGCACTGCTTGTGGAAAGTCCTTCACCAGAGCTGACAATTTGTTTCGCAATCGAAGAGATAGCTGTCGCCACGATGGTGGCCACCCATCGACGAGTGGTAAGTGGAAACGTGTTGATTGCTGCTAATTATATCAATTTATTGTGCGTTTCCTAAAGATGACGCTATGGAGGCTTCGGTAGCAGCTGGTGAGGGACCATCGGCGAGTAAACGCCCAAGACTTAATGACTCCAGCGGTGGTGAGTGTGTCTCTATTGTAGTGTTTCATGTTTTCTAACGTTTGGTTTAACAGAACAGCTCCCCAGGACGCAATACTGCGACGTGTGTGATGAAAATGTTCCTCGGACTTGTTTCGTTGGACACCTGAGGAGCAATCGTCACACGAGGCGGTGTGATGTCGTCCACCTGGGGAAAGGAGTGGTGGCCCTTCCAAGCGCCTTCAAGTCCCGTGTTGCCAGCTACAGGGTGTCCACGGAAAATTATCATATAAGTGTTGTAGAATATATGACCGAACTGAAAGACAAAATTATAGGTCTTATAGAAGGGCAACTGACCAAATTAAACAGTATAAAATTCAATTTCGAACTTTTCGGGTATTTTATTTTGGAGACTCAAGATGTACAAGACGTCAAAAGTTTTAATACGACCAACGAGGTGGTTACTCGCGGTACAGACTTGAACGAATTATATGATAATTTAACGGGGATATTGGACCAGAAGGTGTCCGAATTTGAGGAACGCGATTCAGGTGTGTATTACAACTGTAATTATTGTTAATGTTACTAACCGCAAAATGTTTACAGGGTGGATCTTGAAGCAGTTGCTGTACCTAGAATTAAATATAAATAAATTCAATCCGTTTCGGGCGTCTTCGTATATCCCGCTCCCGAAGAAGATTCAGTCCAAGAAAGCGATCGTGAACGTCCAAAACGTCGATGACGAGTGTTGTTTCGGGTGGGCGGTAACCTCGGCCATCTGCGAACCGGATGGACCGTCTAATCGAACGAGTTCGTATCCAGATTGCAGCGAGTTTTTAAATTTTAAGGACATTGAATTCTCTGTTAGATTGCGCGATATTTCTAAATTTGAAAAAAATAACCCTCAACTTTCTATAAATGTATACGCGTTGGAAAAGACTTTTCAAAACGATATTACCATATATGAAGTTGTGGGACCTCTGTACTATTCGCCACGTATAAAAAACGGACATATAAATTTATTGCTTTTAACAGACGGCGAAGGTAATAACCACTACTGTTGGATCACCAATTTGTCTAGGTTAGTTTCGCGGCAAATAACGGCTAGGGCCAATGCAAAACATTTTTGTAATGGTTGTCTAAATTACTTTCGCACCGATGTCCATCTGGAGAACCATACGCTTTTTGACTGTAATCATGTGTGCACAAAGTTGCCTACGACAGAGCCGATCACGGATAAGTGTGGGGAGGTGAGGCCCTAGAACATTCTTAAATTTGATAATTATCATAAGCAATTGAAACTGCCCTATGTTTGCTACGCAGATTTCGAGACCGTTTTATCACCTGTCGATGGTGGGGATCAGGAGCCGAATCGCGAAAGACCATATACGATCAAAACGTGCGAGCACAAACCGTATTCTTTCGCGTATTATTTGAAATGTTCTTTTGATGATACTCTATCGAAATTCGAAATTTATAGGGGCGAGGATGCTGTGGACGTGTTTGTTGAGCGTCTAGACAGAGACGTTCGCGCGCTATATTCCAACAGTTTGAAGCATGTTGTACCCCTTAAGTCTCTGGCTCAGCAAGAAATTCAAAATTTTAAGGATGCTGCTTCATGTCATATTTGCAATCGTCCTTTTGGAGGAGACGTAAAGGTTCGCGATCACCACAATTTGACTGGAGAATATCGGGGAGCTGCTCATTCCAATTGCAATCTGAATTATAAACTTCCAAATTTTATTCCCGTATTTTTTCACAATTTAAATTACGATTCCCACCTTTTTGTCAAACAGTTAGCTCAAAATAACGAGGAGCTTGATGTCATTCCGGAAAATAAGGAAAAATATATTTCATTTGGTAAACGTCTTTGGGTAGATGAAGTCGTTGTTGACGGAAAACGAAAAAACGTTTATATGCAAATTCGATTTTTAGATAGTTACCGATTTTTAAGTTCTTCTTTAGCATCGCTGGCCGCCACGTTATCAGATGATCAGTGTGTTGAAATTCATAAGCAATTCGGACATGACATCAAATTCGAACTGATGAGACAGAAAGGTGTGTTTCCCTATTCGTATCTGGATTCATTTACAAAATTAGACGAGCCGGCGTTGCCCACAATCGCCCAGTTTTATGATCATTTAACCGAGACGCATATTACTGAGGTCGATTACGAGCGCGCCGTTAAGGTCTGGAAAACTTTCGAATGTCAAACGTTGGGCGACTATTCCGATGTTTACCTCAAATGTGACGTGTTTATATTGGCAGACGTTTTCGAAAACTTTCGAAATTTTTATTTGAATCAATATAATTTAGATCCGGCGCAGTACTTCACCGCCCCCGGTTTAAGTTGGGACGCCATGTTAAAATATACGGGGGTTGAGTTAGAGCTGTTGACGGATATGGATATGTTTCACTTTTTTAGAAAGGGTATTCGTGGAGGAGTCAGTACTTGTGTGGGGCGAAAGGCTATTGCCAACAATAAATTTGCGGGTAACTATGACGCTTCAAAACCCACTTCTTTTATTGTTTTTTTAGATTCAACCAACTTATATGGACATAGTATGAGACAGTTTCTACCGCAAGGTGGTTTTGTTTGGTTGACTGACGACGAAATTGATAGTTTTGACGTATTTCAAATTTTGGACGACTCAGATACTGGGTACGTGTTGGAAGTTGACTTGCGGTACCCCGAAAATTTACATGACGATCACAATGACTTCCCCTTTTGCCCCGAGCTATTGGTGCCTCCACAGGGAAAATTTAAAAATGCAAAATTAATTCCAAATTTGTATGACAAACACAATTATATTATTCACTACAGAAATTTGAGGCAATGCTTAGAGGCTGGTTTGATTTTGGTTAAAACACATAAAATACTTAAGTTTAGACAATCTCCTTGGCTCAGATCCTACATCGATTTAAACACAAATTTACGTAACAAGTCTGACAATGAATTTCATCGAAATTCATTCAAACTAGCTAACAATAGCGTCTTTGGTAAAACCATGGAAAACGTGGACAAAAGGGTTCTTGTAAAGTTAATTAGTCATTGGGAGAAAATTGATAATAGAATGGGGGCAGAAGCTTTGATATCGAAACCTAACTTTAAAGATAGAATTCGGTTTGGGGAAAATTTAATAGCAGTGGAAATGAACAGAACATCGGTTTTATATAACAAACCCATTTATGTTGGTTTCTCAGTTTTAGATCTTTCGAAAACGGTAATGTACGATTTTTATTACAAACTTTTGAAGCATAAATACGGCCGTAATGTGTCTCTACTCTATTCGGACACGGACTCATTCATCCTGGAAATTTTTACTGAAAAGTTTTACGCCGACATGCAAGAGCACCTTGATCTCTTTGATACATCAAATTACAAGAATGGTCTGCACGGAATTTCGAGAACCAAGTCCGTTGTTGGCAAATTTAAGGATGAGTACGCTGGGGTGGCTGTGTGTAGCTATTACGGGGTCGGTGCAAAAACATACTGTGTAAACGCTGTTGGTAAAGAAGCCAAAAAGGCGAAGGGAGTTAGAAAGAGTACTGTTCGGAATCACCTCACCACCGAAATTTATAAATCTGTAGCCGAAAACAAGAGGGAAGTTGTATTTTGTCAGATGTATGTGTTTCGTTCCCATTTACACACTATGTACACCGAATTAATGAATAAGGTTGCGCTTTCTTCGCGAGATGATAAACGCTTCCTTATTCCTAATACTACCAAAACCTTAGCGTGGGGTCACCGTGACATAGATGATTACAGTCGTCTAGACAACTTGCTGCGCATTGCCGAAACGATGGTGTAGCAATATGTTCGCGGAACAGTATTCGTTATTACTTAACAACAGAGGTCCTACACGGCGGGAGCTTTCTTGTACTTTGTAGGTTTAGTTATTGTATATAGCAATTATAGAATAGGTTAAGAACACTAGCTTGTATGATAGAGGTAGTAAGTTAAATTTTACAAAAAATCTGATTGTTTGGGTCCGCATTACCAAGTATATTTGTTATTTAACACTGTAGTCACTCATGTTCAGCATTTACAATAATAAATTACTGTAAAACATAAAAAGTTTTTATTTAAAAAAAATAAATGGTAGTAAAACAAAAAAAGTGTTTTATTGAAAGAGTTCTATAGAATCATAATAAGTTATACAACATTGTTTTTGGATATCCAGGAATTGTGACGATTATCGAATCCCAACCACTTTACGTAAAGCTGATTACCCTTTTTTTTCAACACCTTTCCTACCAGGTATACGTCCGAGTGTTTGGTTTTCTGTAATTCGTGCTCGTAAAATCCACCTTTGATTTCTTGCCCTTCTTGATCGGTGAGTCTGTAGGTGGTAGGATTTGTAAGTCGCACTGTGGCTATTTTGAATATTTCGTTGCTCCAGCTGGGTGTGTAGCCCTTGCTAAATGTCGAACGATATTTACTAATGCGTACAGAATCTCCTTTATGAAACTTTTGAGGTGTCGGATCTACAGTTTTTGTGTGGCTGTACACGGTGTGTAACAGACGTTTGGCATTTTTAAGATTAACTTCAGCCGGCTTCATACCTGTTGTGCTATGCCTGGTTGTGTTATATTTGCTTAAAAGTTGGGGCAGAATGTCCAACCATTTGTAGGACCCTTGCAAACTAAACTGCTTCCACATCATGTTCTTAAGGGTGCGGTTACATCTTTCTATGATGCTGCTTTTCATAGTTGAATACGTGCTGTAATGATTTATCTTGTAACGTCGCATCAATGCTTGAAAATCGCTGTTATAAAATTCTTTTCCCAAATCGGTTTGTACGTTTTTTGGAGATACCTTCATATTAGCAAGAACTTTTCGCATAGCTACTGCTACATCTTTTCCCGTTTTTCGTTTTACCGGGAGAGCCCACAAGTATTTAGAAAACGCATTAATAACAGCTAAAATGTATCGATAACCTTTATTGCTTCGTGCATATGGTTGCATCTCCACCAAATCCGCTTGTAGTAAATCATGCAATCCTTTGAGAATCACCCGTCGTCTCTTGAAATTTCTTCGCGCTGGTTTGTGAAGTTCTGCAACTAGATCCTCCTTAGGACTCATTGCCGAATGTTGCTGTATCGACTGCTATGGGACATTTAAGCAGCAGTTGCACGTATAACTTAGTGTTTATGGATTCGAATTTCAGTTTATCTCCTCGCCGCAATGTCTTACCGACAAGCGTGTCGTGTTTGATGCCGTTGATGTGTGATACTACCAAAGGTCCGTTGACTTGAACACTTATGATCTCACCGATCGCTAAAGGAAAAATGTACTCATTATTACCGAAAATTTTGGAATATCCGCTTTCATCATAACCACGCCCCACTAGCAGCAGTGGTACCTCTATATGGAGTCGGTTTACATTTTGAACTTTCATAAAGATATGTTTGCGATGAGAACCGTAGCGCGCGCTATGGTAGTGGCGTCCAAATTTGTCTATGGGCATTACTCTATCGTCTAACACCTTCTGATCGTAATTCAATAGGTCCTCTGCTTTTGTACTCGTCTTAGTGAATTATTTTTGCATCTCGTAGAGCTTGGGTGATGCTTACGATTTCGTTGGAATGGCCGGTGTGCCCCGCTACCTGAGAGGCTAGTAATATGGGCAGACGATCCACTAATGAATTTGGATCTTTCCAAGGAACAAATTCCACTTTTTTATTGGTTACTGTTAATAATCCCCTACCGGTACGCTGCACCCTCGATGCGGCTCTGGTAGGTTGTCTAATGCCGGAGGATGTAGCCAGGGGGCGTACTACTTTCATATATTTTGCGCCGGCGTTGCCGCTTATCCCTTGGGTTGGATCGTAGTTCTTACGATTTGCGGCGGATCGGTTCACTATGTCATAGTAATTTTCACGGTCTTTGGTTGTATAAGTTATCGGTTTCTTTAAGAACATTAATTCGTAAAAGCCGGGGGTGCCTTTGTATACTATTCTATTTCTGTGATCTGTAATAACCATGTCCTGACCCTCAAAAGTAAACTGTTTATTCCCAATTGCAAACTTATCAGTGTCTATGTCCCATCGAACTCCATAGTGGAGATCGTACTTGCTCTCTGTATCTCGTATCATTCCCTCGATATATTTTCTAGCTAACCCTGAGAACTGTTCCAGGTATTCCCCTAGAACTTCCGGTTCCATCATTTGTCGCACGGTTTCCCTAGCCTCTGCTACTGAACTTTCAATTGCCGCTTCTTCTTCTTGAACTTCTACCTGTTGCTCCTCATCCGGTAAACTCTTATACAATACTTCTCTGTCAAGAAATCTAGGTGTGGATGTTACCAACGCTGAAGTCGACGGTCCGGGAATGGCAATGTCGGGGGTTGACGCTCGTACGGGGGTTTTGCAATTTCTCGGAAGGGGTAGGATGGATGGTGTGGACACTCGTCGTTTGATGGTTCTCAGCATAGGTCCTACTTCTTGCTGTATTGTTTGACCTCCTTCTTGCTTAATGGATGTTAGCAATTCCGTGAGTGGTTGGGAAATTGGTTTAAATTGCTCCGCAAGAGCCGTCTGCGATTCGGCGATATCTGCTTTTAAAGTTTCATATTTCCGCCTGACAGCCTTTCTAGCTTTAATAAGATCGCTTACTAACCGTTTGTCCATGTTGCTATTACTGTCGTTGTTCGTAGACTAATAATTTGTACAGCAGTGGTCCATGCCTATATAGTGAAATAACTGTCGAACCCTTTTCTATAACGACCGGCGTTGATTTCGCTTTCTTTGTCGATAACTAAAAATCCGTGATCTTTGATCCAACAGTGGGAACATAAGTTTTTAAACTTTTCGAATGACATGTCTGTGTTTACATGATCATCGTAAATGTGTTTAAGATTGGTGTGGTCTTGCCGGAATACGATTATGATATTCGCATTATCTCGCACCAGTTGTTTCGGGATTGATGAGTAAGTCTGACAGAGGTAAAAACAATCTATATTTCGATGACGTCCGAAACTAAAATAATCTCTAATTATGCTTTGAGTGTCGCATGCCACATCATCAAACACAATAACAGAATTTTCTTTCGCCTCGTGTGGTTTGATAACCTCACACCCCTCGCTGAATTCGTAGAATCCGATTTCTTTTAGTGACTTCAGGAGTATCTTCAGAAATTTGTATTTAGGTTGGTCAAGGGTTTTGGAATACAAATACAAGTTTTGAAACCGCACCCCATTGCGGTGCACCAAAAGACTGATCATCGCATTGGTTTTCCCAGAGCCGGAAGGACCAATGATCAAACCCCTTTTACATCCTATACCCAGTAAAGTGCCGTGTCGTCTGAACCTCTGTGACATGGAATTTACTGTATGATTTACTACAGGCAACGAACATTTTTGTTTCACAAGTTTGAAGTTTTCCATCGTTTTCGGACGGGGAGAAACTGACTTCCCACCGTGCTGCAGAGAGTATATATATCTACTCCTTTGCACTTCACACCGTCAGTCGCTCTTCGACGAGCGTTTGTGTAAGATGAGTTATACTAGACGTAAAACTCGTAGTCGTCGTCGAACCGTCACACGGAAAGGTCGCGGTTTGTTGAATACCCTTATTGACAAGTTACCCTTCAAATTACATATACCAGGTTACAAATTTTGCGGACCGGGTACCCGCCTAAACAAGCGGCTTTCTCGAGGCGATCGAGGAAGGAATCCTCTGGACGAGGCCTGCAAACAACACGACATCGCATACTCACAATCTAGCAATCTTTCGACGCGTCACGCGGCGGATAAAGTTCTTGCACAGAAAGCTTGGGAACGCGTTAAAGCAAAAGACTCTACTCTTGGGGAAAGAGCGGCAGCTCTTGCTGTTACAGGGATTATGAAAGGGAAAACCAAACTCGGTATGGGAGTCTCCCGGAAACGAAAGCGTACAGAACCCATTTCTGTTATGGAAACACCCCGGAAACGAATACGTACACTACCTATTGCAGCGCAAAAATTTGGTACGGGGATATCTAGAAAACGGAAGCGTACATTACCCACTGCTGGTGTGACGGTCCCCCGAAAACGAAGGCGTACATTACCTTTTGCCGCACAAAAATTTGGTACGGGAGTATCTAGAAAACGGAAGCGTACACAACCCACTGTTGGTGTGAGAGTCTCCCGGAAACGAAAGCGTGCACTACCTATTGTCGGTATTGCGCAAAAATTTGGTACGGGGGTATCTAGAAAACGGAAGCGTACGAGGTGTAGTAGGCGTAAACGTATTGGAGGCGCGGTCGTTTTTAAATCGCGAAGGAAACGCCGAATTCGTTCTAGAGTAGTACCTGTTCCCAAGAGAGGAGGTATATTGCCGCTTGTACCCATACTTGCTGCATTAGGAGCATTGGGGTCCCTCGGAGGCGGTGCTGCAGCAGTCGCTAAAGCGGTTGGCGACTCAAAGGCTTCTAAAAAGGCTCTCCAGGAAAAGGAACGGCATAACAAAGCTATGGAATCCATTGCTCGAGGAAAAGGACTATATCTACGACCGTATCAGTCAAAAAACTACCGTTGAAGCTACCACGCCGAGCGTTGACGAACATCGATATTGCACAGTACGTTAAACGCTTAGAAATTCCCCATTTTAGGGGGATATTTATGCGAGATGCTCTACCCGACAAAATTCGTCAACGAGAATGTGGTGTTACTAACTTAGACGATGATGTTGGACCTGGCACACATTGGACAGCCTACGTTAAAGCTGACCGATTTGTTCTGTATTTCGATAGCATAGGTCGCTTACAACCTCCTCCCGAATTAGTAAACTACTTTCGCAGCGATGGTAGCAACAACACAATTATGTACAACTCTAATAGATATCAAAAACTCGCATCATACACATGCGGACATTTGTGTCTCAAATTCTTATATAACTTGGCGAAACCGCTTTTGTCGTCAGTTTAAGTGCCGCGCTTCATCATGTCCAGTATATTCACTCTTACGGGAGATTCATCTGTTCTTACTGCAAATTTTGACCCTCCCATTTTCTTAGACGATGGTAGCGAATACGTCTTGGGATTGTTAAGTTTCGAAACCTACTATACTATTCCAAACGTTAGACCTCCCAACAATGAATTTCATCTTGTTGGAGAACCTCCTATTATTATACCGGAGGGAGCATATGAAATTACCGACATTGCTGAATTTTTACATAACCAACTCGATTCTGATACGGGTGTTAAACAGGTACTGCTACGTGGAAACAACAGCACCTTAAAAACTGAAATAAAGTCCACCGTTCCAATCGACTTTCAAAGCGACAATACTATCCGGGACATGTTAGGCTTTGAGAAAAAAGTTTATGCTTCAGATAGGTGGCACACAGCTGAACATGTTACGAAAATTTTGAACATCAACTCGATTCTTATTCATTGCAACATCTCCGTTGGTTCATATAAAAATGGTAAGCCCGGCCATATCATTCACCAATTCTTCCCCATAGTACCGCCCGGGTACAAAATAGTGGAAACCCCTAACCCTGTCATCTATCTACCGATCAGCACGAAACAGATCACTAACTTAACTATTAAAATACTAGACCAATCGGATAATCCTGTCAGTTTTAGTAAGGAGACCGTTACGGTAACATTACATTTAAAGAAACTGTAATGGGTTTTCGATTCACCACTCCGTACCACCCCTGCTTTACTTCCTATAAGAATCGTCGCCCACACCCTCGTAAGATCAGTACGGCTTCGTCCACCACGCAGCTAACTAAAGCAAACAGAGACTTCTTGCGGTCCTTAGGCTTTACAATAGTGTAATGAGTATTTTAAATATTGGAGAGCGAGTCCTCGTCGACACTTCTATCATTAGCAATCAATTGCACACACATCAACCGTATATAAACCGTTTTGACTATAACGATGAAATTCGAATTCCAATTCCCGAAGATATGTCAACTCTTCCCGGCCTGAGCTATCTGTACCTAGAGGGAAAGTTGCGGAAGGAAAACGGTGAAGTTACAACGGCTAAATTCCTTAACAATGGTTTGGCTCACTTATTTAGCGAAATCCGATACGAAATCAATGGCGTCGTTGTCGACTCTGTCACCAAACCTGGTATTACGTCTACTCTTAAGGGATATGTGTCCTACAGTTCCGCTGACGTTAAAAAGCTTCAAAATGCAGGTTGGTTTGCCGGCGGCGATCCTCCCATTACCGATCAGGAAGGTAACTTTAGTGCCTGCATACCGTTGAGAATGCTGTTAGGATTCGCCGAAGATTATGGTAAAGTAATACTTAACATCCGACAAGAACTCGTATTAATTCGCAGCAATACCGATGCCGACGCCGTATTCAGTGCTACCGTAAGGGAGACGGCTAAAGTTATGATTGACAAACTATATTGGAAGGTTCCTCATATCACTCCAGGTCTTGCTCAAGAATTAGCCCTGACCAAATACATCGATAAAAATATTGACACTCAAGTCGCATTTCGCAGCTGGCAGCTTCATATCATACCCGGTGTTCATGCTGTGACTCAACATTCTCACGCTATCGCTACAAGCACAAAATTACAAACCCCCAGATATGTCATCGTAGGGTTTCAATCAGGTCGTTCGGGGCTAATCGCTAAAGACAATGCTAATTTCGATAAAATTGGTCTTACTAATTTCCGAGTTTATCTGAACACCGAACGATTCCCATACGACAAATTACATAACAATTATGCACTCAATCATTACGCAACATTATACGACATGTATTCCAAGTTTCAATCATCTTATTATAGCAAAATCGATGAGCCCTTCTTCTCCCGCCATGACTTTGCAGACAAGGCGCCCATTGTTGTAATCGATTGTTCCCATCAAAAAGACTACCTTCATGCAAACGCTGTCGTTTTTCGTGTTGAATTTGAAACTTCCGCTAACGTGCCAGCCAACACAACTGCGTATTGTCTCGTTCTTCACGATCGGGTTTTTACTTACAACGCGTTGACAAAAGCAGTTAAACAACTGTAATTTCTCAAAACCACTTCAGTTGCATTTTGGCTGTTAACGTAACTGCACCGTGCTCTCTCTGTCTAATACGATGAAGCTCATTCTCGACATTCAAGGCTTCAAAACGTCCGATAAGCACTTTAGCCCGAAAGAATTGGCAGCATATGACGGTGCGTCAGTATCTCACTATATCTTCAAGCCACCATTTCCATTCACGTCCTTGCCATCTCATTTGCAACAACAAGCCCGTTGGTTAATGACTCATCATCACTGCATCGACTGGGACGATGGATTTACTCAAGCGTATTTGTTTCCTGCAATCCTACGGCGTCTTTTGCGAGGTGCCACCGAAATATATGTGAAAGGCCGAGAAAAAGCAACTTTTCTACGCCGCTTTACTACCATCCCATCATCGAAGTGGAAGAACAACCGGCCCTCACCCCATCACAACCTGCCTGTTTATATCATTCCAAACCGATTTGTTATTGCGCTTTATCTAACGTGTATCATATTTATAATCACTACATAATGGAATAAAACAACTTTTTAAATTTTTATTGTGTTTTTATTTGCATACAACATATATACATGTGTTACACACCTACGTACTAGTGGAAAAGCGTTCTAAATAAATTGTCTGCCTATGTTCTGCGCACAAGACTTCTCGCAGTACTTCAGCCACAGTAAGTATCCTCCGCTGGAATCGCAACCTGTCAATAGCTTCTCGCTCCCACAATCCTTTCCGAGCTTTTCGATACGCATACGCCCACGTATGCAGATTGTACACCTGATTCTTTGAGTTCTCAAACTGCACACTCTTCTTCATTTTTCTTCCTCTCTATAAAGGCTTTTACTTCACACATATGCCACTCTAGACCAAGACTAAACATTAAATCCAGAAGGAGGCTTTCATTTATGGCTCCATCTAAAAATAGTCGACCAACAGCTGCACCATTTTTGTACTTTTTTTCCTGTTTATACAACTCTTCGTCACTGAATCCGGAACGTCCTAACCCATATACGACTTCGTGCGACGCTTCGAAAGCTAAATCCTTTAACGAACTCACTAATCGTTCAACCGCACTAGGTACGTCTCTTGCAGCCGGTCGAGCAGCCTCTCTATAATTCATCCACATGACTACACTGCCAACTGACGACTCAGTGCTTCCACTTCGATGTCGCACTTTACCATAGAACTCGCGAACGTTAGCACTTCCACCATACACGCAGTATTTTCAGAGTTCTCCTCCAGCTGATCTACTACAGCCTTTACATTGACTAAACAGTCCCCAGAAAAGTTTGCCACACCCTTAACTATTTCTTTGTAGAAACTCTCAAAGTTCAACGCTTTTAATTGTGCGAATCGCAGTTCCACGAGTTTCTGCAAGCGCCACAGCTCTTCTACAGTTTCCTTCGCTAAGCACACCTCTGACAAGCCCACTTCCTCTAATTTTAATATTTTCCTGGTCTGAATCGCTTGGAATACAATCCTCTTCCTTCCTATTTCTACAGCTGGCCACTGACCGTCGACCGAATAGAAGTAGTTGGCAATCACGCCTTGATTTGCAAATAGGGCAGTCCACTCCTGCTCATCCAACTGCACCCAGTCGTTTTTGATACCCCGTATTACAATAACTGGGGTAAATTGTGGACTCCACTCAAATCCTACACTCACACACTTCGAACTTGACTTATTTAATTTGTACGTCCTACTACATAGGAGTGCTGGACACAACAGTGGTTTAGGCTTTATACACACATCACTAGAGACCTCCGCTCCTCTCTGACTCTGAACTATTTCGATAGCTTTATATAATGCTTCCATTTCTACAGGTTGTTGAAGTGCTACTACTAGTCTCACGTCTCTTCTTTCCGCTTTTATTTCACTTCTTAACGTTACATCTCTTGAAGTCTGAGTGGTGGGAGGAGAAACCTTGACGTCCTACTGGTTGGGAGAAGAAATCTTGACCTTAGAATCCGAGTGAATGGCTTTGAGGACCGAGTGGCAGGAGGAATAACCTTGAAGTCCGAGTGGTGGGAGGAGTAACCTTTATTTTTATATATGCACATCCTTCAGCGTTGCTGTTGGTGGTGGAAGGTCGTCCTTGACTGTTTTCCTTTATTAAGCTTAATGCGTGCTACTACAACCAGCAGCATCGCCAGAATCATGCATCGACAGCTTTCATCATCCACCAACAGCCATCCACCAGCAGCTACGACGTTTCCGGGTGCTGACCACTTCTACCGCCACTTCCGGAGATTTTTGGCTGCGTGCCCTCCAACGTCGCCTCAGCGAACCCTCCAAGCGGTAATCACGGTGGAGTACACCTACAACCTCTTCGGGGAAGGTCTCGCGGAGACTACCACCTTCAGGACGCACCCTACCACTCTTGACGGATCGACAGCTCACTGGTGGTTGACCCACGTCTATCGTCCGTTGGAGAGCTTCCTGTCGCGGCTACACGACGGCGAGGTTGCATACATAACGTATAGTTGGAGATAACTATTTGAAAATAAATATTTATAAAACTATTTCTGTTTTTTAATTCTCTGTGACCTTCAATTGTACTATATAAAGTTTTCATACACACGTACGCTGTTAGTCTGTTGTTACCATTGCCACCATAATGTGCTCAGAACCTAGATTTCCGAAGTTTGCGAGTTACTCCACACGGCTACGAACCTTTAGCAATTGGAGCCGATGTCAATCTCCTAAATCGCTTGCAGACGCTGGTTTCTTTCGCATCAACGACACTTTAGATTGTGTACAGTGTTTTTACTGTGGAATTCAAATTTCTGGTTGGGAAGATCATGACACACCCTTATCTGAACACCTCCGATGGTCACCCACCTGCAAAGTTGCCAAAGTGAAGAAGCATTTCCAAACCATGGACGAAATTCTAGCTACAACTTTTAAATTAATCGTCGAGATGAATACGCCCTCCGGAGTGGATGTAGCAGGTAACAATAAACCGGGTGCAGCCAACGCGACAAAATCTTGCAGTTGTCATAAGTGATACAAAGTGCGGTTCACCCTATTCGAGGTGAAGCTACTTAAGTTGTTCCTTTACCGAACCATTCACTAGTTGCCATCGACGTGTTGAACATGCTACCAATACAATTTTTGGTTGCTCTCGCTGCAGTTCATGATGGGATTCTCTACGTCCTTCAACCACCACGGTGCAGTTCCGCGTATCTTGCTTACAATGACGGAGTGCACAACGTGACGTGGCGTAAAATGGATACCAGTTCCTTGACAACTATATCCGTTTTTAAAATACACGTGCACAACTTTACTCTTCAGGATTTGCTAACGTTCAAAGTAAAATTCCATTTCCCTTCATATGCGGTAGACACTCCTTGGCAAACTATTTTGTTAAAAAATAAACCGGATGTCTTGAAGAAGCTACTTGCACCCGCCGATAATTCCTGTTGTATATCTACAATTGTTTTAGGCACCCTATTATTTGCTATATTGTGTATGTCTGTAACGTACTTCTTCATGTGTTGGTATTATAACAATTTAGTATAGCATTTTTTGTATCTTGAACAGTGAAAATAAAGCTTTTGTACAATATTTGTCTCTTTAATTGGGTTTTTTATATAAGACTCGATGGTCTAGCGGTTAAGATACCCTCGGCTGCAGATTGCGGATATACAGGGAGACCTAGGTTCGAATCCTAGTCGAGTCATAATTTTGACATGCAGTAAGCTGGAGCGAACTTACTGCATGCCTAATTTTTTGTGTTGCCTCGCATCTCACCTTAACCTTGAAATCCGATTACAGTGCCACTACTCTCACGACTCTTCTTTCTGATTTCATTTGACTTCCCAACGTTAGATCTCTTAACTTGAAGTTTGAGCGGAAGCAGGAGCAACTTTGACGACCGAGTGGTGGCAGGAGGCCTCCAACTCACAGTACTGCCTTTTTGGACTCAACAATTATGGGAATCTTGAGTTGAAATTCCACATATAGCATATTTGGCTTGACTGCCCAAAATTTTAGTACATCACCTTTTTTTAATGTCATCCCGATCATTTCGCTAAACTTATATAATCCTTTCTTGTTGATATAAATTTGGGTATTTTCTGGATAAAGTAAGACATTTGTTATTTCAGCTACACGGAAGGGAATAGTATATTCGGTGTCACCATGAGCCAGGATGTACCATCTATCTGAACTGATGGCACTAGATACTAGTCGTAAATCTCGTTCATAATATATAGGCTCGCTTAGCTCTTCAACCACAAACACCTGCGGGTGTGACGTGAATTCGCATGCATATGTTTCCCAAATTTATCGATAGGCATTGCTCTAGCGTCAAACTGGATATAAATAGCGAAAGCGTGGGCTTCTACTTATAAAATATCAATAATCAGAAAGGAGTACAATGCTAAAATGTCTCAATAAACAACGGAGATATAAACATTTTAAGATTTGACCTTGAAAGCCTCCTTCAGCGTTGCTGTTGGTTCGGGCCTTGAGAGCTTAGCGGTGGGAGGAGTTTACTCGTGCTGTGCAATCCCAGCGAATGACCTTGAGGGCCTAAGGAGTAACGTTGGCCTTGAAGTTTACGCGCTTTGCAAACCCAGTCAATGACCTTGAAGTCCGACTCGTCAGGGGAAGGAGTGCGCCGCGTCAGGGGAGGCCGTAACCTTGACCTTGAAAAAGTGGTGGGGGGAGGTCTCAGAACCGGCAAATGCTACCTACTCTAATGCACGTGGCCTCCTATACCCAACAACACATTTACCCCTTGGATAGCGTATTTGGCTGCCTATTTCTAGGCGTTTCAATATTAGATATGTTTTATTGTTTCTTCTACGTAGTGGCCCTTGAGACCCATTTCTGAATTTGTATTGCGGCGATTAACGTGTTAAATCACCAGACTAGTTTTACGACATGATGTCAGATGCCATCTGGGCAAAGTCAAAACTGTACTATGCTAGAACGAGCACAAAGATGGTATTTGAAAATGGAGCGTGGAATTGCCAATATTTGAAATGAAAGATGCAGGGAAGCGCGAATATTAGAAATGCAAGTGCGAGATTTTAAACTGGTCTTAACAACATACATATGTATATGCTAGATATGTTACAATGGATCACCTATGTCCTTAACTAAATGTAATCTTAATGTTTTTATTATATGAAACAACTTTTTATGTAAAATTCGTTAAACCGAACAAATGCCAAATCAGAACCACCCTAATTTCTATTAGTTCGGATTGTGGAGGTTGCACTGTACATGGGCTACAAGAGGATCAAGATCAATAATACATCAATATTATTTAATACGAGATGTACATGTATTCAGCAGCAAAGATATTAATTCATACCACTTTATGCTGCAAACGAAAATAAATATATTAGCTAAATGGAAAAATACACATCACACCCACAAACGGAAGCTAAAGGAACAAATAACGTACAGAGTAAATTTTTTAGAAAGCAAAGAAACACGAATACTATATCAAAAGAGGTTAAAAAACCAACTGTCTGTTAAAGCAACCAGTGAAGATGTAAACAAAGAATAAAACAATATAAAAAATGCAATACAACAAGTAGCAACAGAGGCACTAGGTACACGAAAAAATAATTACAGAAGGAGAGGGTTAAGAATATGGAACGACAGACTGGAACAAGTGATTAAAAAAAACGCTTGCAAAACAATGCTAGATATCAACACTAACAAAGCAATAGCAGAATATAAAAGAACATATAAAGTGGCAAAAAGAGAAATTAGGAAAGCCCTTAGAGAAAGCTGGGATATACAGCGTGTGGAAGATTAAGAATGCCAGTATGGGAATCTCGTTAATAGTAAGAGATACAAATTTGGTGAAATGGGAAAAAAGCTGCGTAATTAAAAGACTAACAAAGCAATAAAAAGCAATAGTCTAAAGGACTAACAAAATGACGCCTAGAAATCCTTGATATGATTTTTCCTTTTTAGAGTTATATTAAAAAAAACCTGATTTTCTTTCTGAAGTTAATATTAAAGCTAGAGCAAAACTGATAAAATCTTTTAGCAACTTTTCATGGACTTAAAGATTTCAATGTTTCATCTTCGAGCAACCATCATCAACTTCATTTTTTTAAGCATGATCCTTATTTTCTGATATCAAATTTTAAAAGCGTTTTTTATTCTCAATTCAACAATGTACCACATGTTATGGTTTAATTATGTTTCGACTCTTTTTTGACCAGCATCAAGAAATTTTTGGATACAGACCTGTGTCCTAGAGCATTTCATATGTCGTTTCTGCTTTTGTAATTTAAAAAAAAAGTTAGAAGCCAGACTGGATAATCGAGTTTGGTCTTGGGAATACAAATAATTTGCAATAGGAAGTAGCTAATTGATTTATTTTTTTACTTATAAACAATAATTAAAATTAGAAATAAAAAACATGCAGTGTGGCTCATTACTTTTTTATTTAAATTGGATAACTGGATAATAAAAAAAAGAATGCAAGACAAATAGAAATGGCTGAGATCAAATTCCTTAGATTAGCGAAAGGATGCACATGACTAGAACACATCAGATATAAAGACATAAGAAAGAAATTACAAATATGGCCAATTAGTGAAAAAATACACCAATACAAAAGAAAATTGACTGAACACATAGAGAGAATGTGCTATTGTGAAATGGTTTTATCAAGCGCAAATGGGTCATTTTACCAGAATGGCCGAGAATGGCAGCACAAATATTGCAACATCGTTGGCATAAAGCTTATGCATCTTGAGTAGCTTCACGCATTTTAATACATATGCACTAATTTCAGTAGCCCACTTGGATTCTGAATTGTTGCCAGTATTTTAATTTTTGTCTTTACTAAAACGCCATCTCTTGACCGCCGCAAGAAAAGTGGCCCGAGTTTTCCTAGCCACTCTGTACATATTTAATAGTATATTACAGAAGAAGCTGCGAAAGTGGCATATATCGTGCGAATATATTTGACAAACGAGGGAAAGCCGAGTGACTTACAACACAAGAGTACAATATCCTACTTTCGAGTTATGTATGCTATTTTTCCCACAACCACAAAAAGGACAACTATATTGTGACAACTGCAATGTCAGTAGATTGTCAGCAGTTTTTAGGTTAAAATGACATATTTAGCTCATTGTATAACTGTGAATTGAACATTTTTTCATAGCAAACTCGTTTGATATAAAAACTGGGTGAATGATATTATTGTCATTTTTTGTGGCTACTTGACTGTATGGAAACTGTCCCTTTCGTATGTGGATGTGGGAAAAGAGCTTATTATTATAAACTCTAAATATTTATTTTTTTCTATAGCAAATGTTAAAGTGTGCTTCAATCAACTCAAAACAAAAGGTCAACTTTTACTTTAACAGCAAGGGTACATAAAGTAGCAGTTTAACATCAAGGGTAGATGAAGTAATTTAATTTTCTAACTTTTATTTAAATTAAATATTACAGCTTCGTATTATCCTAGCAACAAAATCTAGCTACTGAGATTTTAAAATGTCATTGACTTTCCTTATTTTCTTTTAAAATTGTTAGTTCTTGCTATTGAAAAAAATTTTATTATACACGACGATAAAGTTATTACTATCCACTCTTGAATCACTAACGTCTCGACATTAAACGATTCACTGGTGGATAAAATTTAACTTTATCGTATTGTATAATAAATTACTGTTTATTGAAAATTATACACTCCAACTAGCGAGTAAAGAATATTTCCAAAGAAGGAAATATGCCTGCATAAATATGTGCAGCATCAAAGTAATAAGTAACCCAAATTAACAATAATTAATTATCCACGGATGCAAAAGCCGGTTAATTATTATAGTGGGGTTAATCACCAAGGTATGAAGTGTACAAGATATAGCCTTGTGTAAAATATTTCCCTTGATCTCCCCAGGACCTTCCTTATATCTCCCAAGAATTCCCGATATCTCCCGACAAGTGTACACAGGATATTCCATTGTGAATAACCCCTTGATTATTATCTAAGTAGTTAATCAGTTATTTTAAGAATAATAGTTAGGTACCCATTTCATTAGCAACACTAGAAAGTACATGATTTTATGACCGCTAACAATTTTTTCCCAAAGTCAAGTGTCAATTATTCATATGTTTACCTGAAGGCTGTGAAGTTTGTGTCAGATGATACACTTGAAGTTTAACTGTGGTTCTGAAACAAGGGAATATTCATATCACAAATGCTTTTTAGTCAATGGCTTAATGAAATGTAGACATTTACAAACACTTTACCTGTTAAGTACGTACTACACATACCGAACGAGTTTGAAATTATAAGCGGTTGATAATTAGAGATCAAAGTTAAAGAATTCTACTGGTATAGTGCACCTTATTAATAAGTTTGTAACACAGGAAACACACGGATAAACTACCAGTTTAGCACATTTTAAGTTATGCTTCAGATCCCCAGGTACGATCTAAAATTATTTATTCAACTTTCTGTACCATACACCATCTGACAACGATTGCTAAATGGTAGATATGTCCAGGTGTATTTTTCGCAAATGCCTAATATTGAGACCTGTATTAAACACCGATAATAAAGCACAAGCACATAAGCTTCTGTCACAAACGACGTCGCCATATTAAATCATTTGCTGCCTTTTGCTCTACTCAAGTGCAAACAACCTATTCCTATTCTATAAAAGTAACTAGAAATAGATACCTGAAGCGTAAATGACCATAAACACACCTTTTTTATAGGTCGCTACATAATTTTCGCTGATTATTTCCGTCAAACTTTAATGGCTTGTGCATAATTTTAACATGATTCTTAAAGGTGCTTCATCAACTGAATTTTGTCTATTTATCCAGGAAATAATCACTCCGAACATCCCGCGTGCATGTAAACTAGCCTGAATAAATTTTGACGATTTTCTGTCAGAATGTTTTGCTCTGAAGAAATATATCTCGTAAATTTTCCGCCCCAAAATCCCTCGTGCTACCCACTTGGGATTCTTGTTGAGCGGCAAATTTACTTGACAAATTTCTTTGCAAAACATACTGACAGAAAAAGTCAACATTTTGTCGGCTATTTTAATGCACTTGGGATATTACTACTGCTGATTAATCCATCGTTAGATTAGGTAGAAAAACTCTAGTTGTTAATATCTCAAATAGCAACTATTCTAAATTTTGAAAAAAAAAATGTTTTCATTGATTGATATCAAAAGTACCACACGTAGTAGGATATTTTAGGATGACTTGATGTCAATTTGTCGTATTTGTTCTTTTTTGTAATACTTACATGTTATTGTACTACTAGCTGTATCCCGCGGCGAATGCCGCATTTCAAATGTAGGACTGCTGCACAGTAGCCATTATCACAGAGATAATAAGGGTATGTTTAAACGGACCGTCGCGTCGGCGTCGGTCAAATTCAGTAATGCAGTAATGAAATGTAGTAGGTACTTGTGTTTGTAGTTTGCAGAAACACAACCAATAGGCGTAATAACTAATTATTTTCTGTGATAAGTTCTTACATATATTGCAGACCAATCCAATTTGATTATTTTTAAATACGTGAGTCAGTTTAACAAATCAGATCACACTTGAAGTGAAAACGACCCTAGGGTGGTTTTCAATCACCATAGAAACTACCTAATTTAAATTCAACAGTATCATATAACAAGTTGGTGGCACTGTAAATCTAAGTCAAATTCTAGGTCAGCAGGTTAGGTTTTGCGTCAGTCTGTGTCAAAACTGACGCAAAACCTAACCTGATAATCTCGAATTTGACGTAGATTTACAGTGCCACCAACATATTATTCATAGAACAAATATTTCAGAGCCAAGCTTGCTTTCGTTTTTATTTGCTCACATGTTACTTTTACTACAAAGAAATGTTGCTATCGTGAAAAAATCACCTTCCGAGATGTCTACGACTCTTTGCGTTTCAGGGTTCCTAGAGAACGAAAAACATGTTTTCTGTATTCCGTCTGTCGGTATGGCTGCCTGTCTGTTTGTTTGTCTGTTGAACTATTTGTTGAAGGAAAGCGATATTTTGCATGTGGATTAGATGTCTACTTAGCTCGAAACTGAATATTCTGTCTTTCAAATATATACAGGGTAAGCACTTTAAGTAAATTAAATTCTTTTTATGTTGGCTTCAACTATAGAATTCCTATTTAGATAATGGTAATATTTTGCACATAGCTTAGGCGTTTGTCTTAACGAGAGAAGGCATAACTTAAACCCAACAAACACATAATGAACACCTTAAAAGAGCATAAATGTGCATCAATCAATGCGGACCGCAGTCATCGCGGACATAAATGTGTAAATATAGTCAATTTGTTTGCTTTATGAATTCAGGGTAGGCTTTGCATTTATATAATTTTAGCAATGTTCAATAGTTTAGTTACAAAATTAAGGAGACGGAATAATTGTCAAGTTGACACTTCAGTAAAAATCACTAACCCATAATTAAATGCCATGAAAACCCAGTGTTAACAGTAAAACTAAAGAGGCTGTAAAACGTTGTTTTGCTAATATAAAAGACCTAAATATTAATTTAAGTATAACAGCCATCACTAAAACAATTACTCAAATCTTTTATTTATTTATTTATTTATTTTATTTAATTCGCACTCAACCAACAGCCGTTAGGCCAATTATAGGCGTCGCTGTGCAGTTATGAGGACTTCCAACCCCACTAACGACTGTCATGATGTTGTATGACCGCCGGGACCAACTTTTTTCCGTGATAGCCGTACCACGAGGCGCCGAGAGATGCAGCCGTGAAACTCCCATCCAAGTTCTGACCAGAGACAGCGTTGCTTAACTCTGCTGATCGAACGTGGACACTTGTTCAAGCTACACCACTCGGGACCTAAGAATTAAATGTATATTAATTTTATTAAAAAAAATTATAATACTAGATTTTTTACATTTTAAATGAAGCAAATTCACAATTCCCTGCAAGGTATTAATATGGAAAGGGAATTTGTAACTTGGGAAGAATATAGTTTCTGGTGGGTGGATATTAAGAAGAAAATTTAGAAGTTTAAGCAAACAAATGTTTGCTTAGAATAGACTTGAAAAACAATCCTTTAAAAGTTAAGGGGGAGTTAGACGACAATCATTTTTGAATAAACGTACCTAATAGTAATTTACGATACAAGTGCGTAAAGCTACTCTTTAGTCACGAGTGGGGTAGAGTTAAAACGCGAGTGAGCGAGCGTTTTAAGCCCCGCGAGTGACTAAAGATGCTTTACGCATGTGTATCGTACAATATTTTATCTACGAAGAATCTGGAAAACAAGGTAAATATAATAATAATAATAATAATAATAATAATAATAATAATAATAATTTTATTTGTTCCACTGTATAAAATTAATATAAACTTAGTAACATAAATTACGAATAAATATATGCGGAACAAAAAGGGGAAAGTTCAGTATCTTTAGAAGATACTGTTCTACCACTTCCCCGTATGAAATTGAAACGAGTACTTGCAAAGAGTAGTATGATAGAATAAAATAAATTAATTACAAAACCGTTAATATTAATTAGGCAAAGCATAGTTACAGTGTATGTGTAATACATAATGCAAAGCAATAAAATTGCGTTCGAAATAAACTTACATACTATCAGCTCCCAGACAATACAATTATAATAGACAAAATAAAATTAAAGAAATTGGGTAGTTCTAACCAACAATATAATAAAATAAAATATACACGAAAATACGTTAAGTTTGAGTAGAACATGGCAAAAAAATATAGAATCGTAGTATATTTACAACGCATGCAGTAAAATGAAATACCAAATAAACTTAATAACATCAGCTTGCAGACAATACAAGTATTATAGAAAATATAAATAAAATTTTAGGTACCTTGTTCCAACAGCCTTCTTTTATATAAGAATTTGGCAACGATAATCTAAGAAATTCCACCGGCAACCTATTAAAGAACATGCAAATGTTGTATGAAAAACTTCGCTGAAAGATGGCTGTAGAGTGTAAAGGCGTAGTTAATACACCTCTGAAACGTAAGTTAAGATTATGTATGTCAGTGCGGTAGGTTATTTTACGACACAGATATGTGGGCTTCTTAACTAAATAAATTTTATAGTATAATACTGCAGCATGAAAGTCTCTTCGCTGCTGCATCGACAACCAACTAGCTTCTTTTAATGTATGTGTGATATGTTGGTACCTTGAAATACCATATATTAATCTTAAACAGTTATTTTGGACAACTTGTATTTTACGACGATCAACGGAATCAATATAATGCATATATAACGTATCACCGTAGTTAAATTGTGAAAGTACCAACGAATCGCACAGCATTATTTTAAGTTTTTTGTTCAGTATGTATCTATTTGAATAAATCATTTTAAGACTAGCATAAGCTTTGTCAATGACTTTCTTAATGTGAGTTTTAAATTTTAAAGTGTAGTCAACCACAACTCCGAGATTTTTAGCCTCGTCTTTCAAAGGGAGGAGAGTATTATTTATATAAAGTTTTATATCATTAAGAGCAGAACACCGATATTTTCGCCTACCAAAAAGAACAACATTAGTTTTGCTGGGATTGATAGATAAATTATGCTCATGACATTTTTGAACAAGGGACTCTATATCTTCATTGATTTGATACACCGCAGTCGGCAAACATTCTGGAGGAAACGATAAATATATTTGAGTATCATCTGCATATAACTGCACCCGACAGTATTTAAGCGAACTTTCTATTAAATAGCACGTGTATATAGTAAAAAGCAGTGGCCCTAGTATAGAGCCCTGTAGAACCCCCGAATTAATGTTAACTTCATCAGATAATTGATCATCAATCAATACTCTCTGTGTGCGTTCCCTCAAATACGATCGAAATACACTTACAGCCGATAAATCAAGTCCAATAAAATGTAAAATGGATTCCAAAACAGCATAATCGATCGTATCAAATGCCTTACTGAAATCTAATAATATTAATACAGTAAGTTTGCGCTGGTCGATTGCCGTCACAATGTCATCCACCACGTTAATCAAAGCAGTTGCACAACTGTGATCAGACCTGAATCCAGATTGACACACGGGGAGAATATTATATTCGTCAATGTGTTTAGGCAGTTGAGAGGCAATGATTTTTTCCATAATCTTTGAAATAACTGATAAAATACTGATTGGTCTCAGGTCTTTAAAATCGCAAGGTTGGCACTGTTTAGGCAAAGGGATAATTTTAGCTTGTTTCCAAATTTTTGGGTAAACTCCGGTGTTAAAGCAATAATTTATAATATGAGTAATAGCCGGTAACACATAGGGACAACAAAGTTTTAACATGTCAATGGAAATGTTATCAAGGCCACTAGCTTTAGTTTTAATGCTGTTAATGTAATTAAGAATTATTTCGTCAGTTACTTCTTTAAATTTAAACTTATGTATGAAATACGATTTGTAGTTGTTATTGTAGAAATTAATTAAATTGTCCTTGGCAGTAGTGTTAATGAGGGATGTAGAGCTAATTAAATAACGATTAATTTTGTTAACGTCTTTAAGGTGATCTGGTAGAGAATGGGATTTTTCATTACTACGGACGTTAAAATTTTTAAGTTCTTGCCATACGAGCTTGTTATTACTGGCATTTCTAATTTTAAATTCTAAATACGCTTTTTTTCTAAATGAATTGTCTTATTAGTCAAATTTCTTAAGCTTTTGTAATATTCCCAATGCTTCGGCAATCCTGTTTTCTTGTATTTGGCTGCAGCTTTATCACGCAGTGACATAAGTAATTTAAGGTTATCTGTAAGCCACGGAGCATACTTTTTCCGTGATTTACCATTTTGAATGGGCGCATGCCAATTAAACAAATTCAAAATACACTTGTTGAGAAAATCTACTTTTTCATCGATATTATTCAATTCAACAACGTGATGAAACGGCGTAAAAATATTTTTTAATGTAACTTAGGATTACCAGCAACCGGTCGTAATTTTGCGTGTTTTAAAAATTTTAAAACACGTCGCTACTAACAACGTACCTAATGAAATCTTTTAAACACTTAACTACTGACGACGTAAACTAATGAAAACATGTTAGTAAACAGTCGTTTTACAAACTTAAAACTGCCAACTAAAAGGCAATTTTACACACTGTCGTAGATAAAATAAATCAATACCTTGTTTAAGGCCAATTGTTCAGTAATTTTACCATTTATTAAGTATCATACCGCTTGTAAGTGTATACATTGACAGTTGCAACAGGTTTTTGACATTAGTAGTATTTTCACGTTGTAACTATAGTCTATTTTTTTGCTTTATGATTCAGAGCAAGCTTTGAATTTATATTATTTTAGCAGTGTACAACAGTTTAGTTACAAAATATAACTAATGTCAAAATCCAGGTCGCCGGGTTTGTCAAGTTGACACTTCAGCAAATCTTAATAAAATGCCACGAAAAAACAGTATTAGGTAATAGTAAAACCAAAGAGGCTATAAAACGCCGTTCTACTAATATAAAAGATATCAATGGTAACTTAAGTAAAACAGCCATCATTGGAAGAATTGGTCAAATCTTCGATGTAAGTATTAAGAATTAAACAGATATAACATTTCTAACAATATCGTATAATGCTAGATTTCGAATGCAACACAGAAATCTAAACGAAGCAAAATCACAACTCCAGGCATAACCGAATATAATATGAATAAAGAAAAGGAATTTCTAACTTGGGAGGAACAGAGTTTCAGGGAAGATATTAAGAAGAAAATTTGGAATTTTTTACTTTCGATAATTTATTGCTATGTGCAAGGGAGGAACTGAATTATACTGGGAGTCGTTTAAAATTATACTACACATTAACAAATATGGGATATAAATACAAAATTGTGAATGGAAGAAAATTGTGTGAGAAGAGTCATATCATTTCGGCGGATTGCCTTTTAAAGGAAATATTTACAATTTCGAAATAGTGAAAAATGTATATTCATGTTTTTGGATGAAACTTTACCAGGATGTGACTTAATGTTGGACTCGGACAATAATGACAGGGGCTATCATAAGTGTATCAATGGCATTTTTAGGCAATGTTGAAAAACAGTTAATCCCTGGTTTGGTCAAATTGAATGGAAAATGTGTGTTAATTATGGATAATGCACCATATAATTCGGTTCTTATCGATAAACCACCCAATTTCTCGTCCAATAAACTACAAATACAGGAATGGTTAATTAAAAGTGACGTACAACTTGATGACAAAATAATAAAGCGACGATTATGGGAGTTTAATTTTACTTTACATGTTGACCAAAAGCAATATTTAATTGACAAAAAACGACATGGGCATGAAGTTCTTAGATTTCCTGCATACCACTGTCAATACAATCCAATTGAATTGGCATGGAGTTTATGTAAGAACTATTATAATAAGGACATAAATTCTCAGGCCTCCCTCAAAGACATAATTGCTAATTTATGGCTTAAATCTCTATCACTGTGTACAGCAAACATAGGTATGGAAAAAAACGTTGAACACTGTGAACTACTAATATAAAGTGACTGGGCAAAGCACATTGTTAAATTGGTGTGGATGATATACCTCCTGTTATTATTAGGTTGGAAGAATCTGATACAGAATCGGAAGACGAGTTGTATTCCTCTTCTGAATCAGATTCTGGATGATTATCCTGAAGTGTATCCATCTAAATTCTGGTAAATTATATCTCTGAAAATGGTTCTACCAGAGTATTTGGTATTATCTCTTTATTTTGAAATGCTTGTTATGTGTGTAACATAAATAATAACATTTACAACACAGTTCTACAAACAAAAATCATCCGCAAATTATTAATAATATATTTATTTTTACATTAGTACATAAAAGATAGATGTCTAGAAATTTTATGACGTTTCTGTACAGTTGGATATCAATCAAGCTTAAATAAACGTACTTAAAATAAAGCAATACCTTATTTAATGTCAATGGTTCAGTAATTTTAGCTCTTATTAAGTATAATAGTGCTTATAAGTTAACACATTGACAGTTCTAATGGTTTTTGACATAACTAGTGTTTTTTCCTTTGTCACTAACTACCTACACTGTTACAAAAATGCAAATGCAAAGCCTGCTCTGAATCATAAAGCAAAAAAACAGACTATAACTACCTATACTGTTCGAGAAATGCAAATGCAAAGCCTGCTCTGAATCATAAAGCAAAAAAATAGACTATCACTATAGTAATCGATGCGAAGCGCATTGCGAGAGAAGTTCCGTGTAATCTCTCGTATGTGTGGAAGCAAAGTACCCGATTCTGAAAAGAACATTTTGTAAAACTAGCATGCGGTGCAGCTAAACTCTATTCACTATAGTCCCGGATTGTCAATGTCAAAATCCAATTAAATACAATCCTTTATATCATAGTTAATACTTTTAAGTCAAGCTATGGGTAACTAGAAATAATTAATTAAGTTACTAATGTCAAAAGTCAAAACTATAAATTATAGGTTATGGTTAATTCAAAATATTTTTTATTTCGAACTGACTTAAGCAAAAATAAATAAAAGTTGCCAGGTAACAAAAATGCAAATTTTAAAAATTACGTTGTTGCGTTGTCCAACCTAGTAGTAACAAAAAAAAAAACTGGTGTGATACACGCACACAACTTCCTTTTACAAAAATTAGATTTTAAATGTTTTAAGCATTTGTCAAAAATTTTCAAAAATTACAAATTCTGCAAAAACGGTACAAAATAGAGCGTTAGTTGAAGAGACAAATTTTCTCTAGAATTTTAAGCTGATTTCAAAAATGTAATAATATACCGGGTGTTCTATTTAAAATAAGAGTTAATAAAAAAAATAGACAAAAAAACAAAAGAAACCCATTTTAGAAGTATTCAACTGGAAAATCAACTATCTCACATCAATACACATTAAAAATGTAATAAAAATGTAAAGTTTAAAAAAAATCGTTAAAGCCGTTTTTGAAAAAATCGAAAAAAACTGAAAAATCACAAGAGTAAACACCTACTTCCGGTTATGCGATTTTCTTCAAAAGCTTGCTGTCGCATCTACATAGTACACAACACTTATATATGAAGTTTCAACGCCATACCTCTTTCCGTTTTTGAGATATTCTGTTCACAGACAGACACACACACAGACAGACAGACACACACACAGACAGACAGACCAATGAAAAAAAATATGTTTTTTGGGATCAGGGGACTCTAAAACGTGAAGATCGGTTGAAAACTCAATTTCGAATTTTTGGGGTGAATCCAATACTTCCTTTATAGTAAAAGAAAGTAAAAAACAATAGAAATTCAACAGTGCTAGGTACCATAAAACGTCATTTTTGACAATCTGGGACTATAATGAATAGAGTTTACTGTTAAATGTCTCGGTCAGCTACGAACTTATTAACAGCTATTTAATCAATTGTAGTTTCCAATCTAAACATTATGGCTTCGCTTGATGCAAAAATACCGGGAGGTAAAACAGGTTCTCTACTCGGATCTCCAAGAGGAACGGCTTCAAAATAAGCTAAAACTCAAGCAATAGCAAGAACAAGGCCCCGACATAAATAGAAACTTGGAACGACCGTGGGCTGCTGAAAGTCAGTAAATTAAATACGTATTGTAGAGACTGAATTGAATAGTTATACAGGGTGTCCAAAAAATGGCGGAATAACTCTACGGTGCATTACTTGGGGATGCCTAATGAACCCTGGAAAAATATGAAAAAAATTCCCTGGGCCGTATTTTTCTAAATATTTCTGGTCAAAGGTGGGTAATAAAATCCATTTATTTAAATAACTAGTGTATAATTATAGTGTCAAATATATCTGGGACTTATTAAAATATCTGGTTTTTTAATATTCTTGGGATTTAACTAAATTGTTTTCATTATTTAAGTATTTTAAAAAACTGATTTCCTGTTGAGTTTGTCAATAAATAAATATGACAAACAGGCTTTGTAAAATAAAAATATACGAAATCAAGCTCGGTTTTGAAATATTTGTTGTATGAATAATATGTTGGTGGCACTGTAAGTCTATGTCAAACTCGAGGTTAGCAGGTTAGATTTTGTGTCAGTTTTGACACAGACTGACGCAAAACCTAACCTGCTAACTTCGAACTTCGAACTTACAGTGTCACCAACATATTAACAACTTACTATGGATACATTTTTGATTGAGAAATTGTTGCAGTATCAATGTTGCCAGATTTATTTTTATTAATTTTGAAATATTTTGAAAAATACGGCCCAGGGATTTTTTTTCATATTTTTCCAGGGTTCATTAGGCATCCCTCAGTAACGCACCGTAGAGTTAATCCGTCATTTTTTGGACACCCTGTATATGGTACAAGTGTGTTATACTACAAATAATCTACGAGAGAAAAGTTGATCCCTCGAAGCCGCTAGGCCGAGAGAGGTCATATCGCGAGTAAATTATCTGCAATAACACACGCGTGCTATACAACATTATTTATCTACTTTGGTGGGATAAGTAACTCATTACGTCACTCATTTGACACTATTTCAGTTAGGTAATGAAGCTCATTACACCACTGAGTTATGTAATGGTTTCATTACGCAACTGAGTTGTGTAATGACTTCATTACGTAACTGAAATAGTGTCAAATAAATGACATAATGACATTTTCCTACTAAAATATTAATGCACTTTTCTCAATTTTAGGCAGTTGTAGATAAAATTTTGTACAATACATGTATGATAATGCATCATTAATATACTTGTGTGCTTACATACACGTATATTAATGATGCTGTTATCCCACTTGTATAGTAAATAACTATTATAGAACTAGATAAATAATAACTTTTGTATTGACAGCTGTGAAAAGTCAAAGTGACAAATTAACTGGGAGTCAGCTAAAGTATAGTTCTTCTATGAAAGTAGTGAAATTTTAGGAGGCATGTGTAGTATTAAATCAGAAAACCAAAATATAACCTGACAAGACACTAATGACAAATAGAACCTAACCTTAAATATTTGGTGTGCGATTTTGCGTTTGTAATTATAAATATTTTTTATTATTAAAAACTGAATAAATACAAAACATACGAGAAAATACTACAATGGCACTTGGCAGTATAAAATATTTATGTACCAGAAAATTGAATAAAATTAATGCATAGTAAAACAGTAACAAACACTAAAGTATCGCTTTCGTCATTAACATTTATCATTAATTGGGAAACTTCTACGTTGCTCGAATAAGAATTTTCAATATCAATAACATGTTGTACACATTTATTCCAAAAGCAAGTATAAATTTGATTTACTGCTAGCCTAATATGATCTAAAACCCTATTGCTCAAATTTGGTGAAGTATCTAAAGCTCGAACTTTGTAATTTAACTGGCTCCAGACAAGTTCAATGGAATTTAGTATACAGTAATATGGTGGCAATCCGAGTGGCAATGTTAATACCGTATGTCCATGTTTTTGAACAAAATTATCTATAGCGTAAGATTTCGAATACCGTTTTTAGACATTATTTTTAAATACAATAATTTTGTAGATTTTGATGGCAGTTCTAAACCATGTCGTTGCATAAATTCTATAATTTCACATTTTTTACTATTTGAATTTGGAATCTTCTCTTCTTGATGGCTGTGATACGAAGCATTACCTATAACTATTACTGAATTTTGTGGTAATTTTGGTATCAATGTATTTTTAAACCAGCTTTAAAACAATTCTGCATTCATATCGCAGTGGTAATCTGCAGAACTATTTTTAATATTTTTAGCAGAGAGTAGCAGTGCTCCGTCAACCCATCCATTTTTATTTCCAGCATGCAAAATTATAACACGTTTGCCACAAGAAACTGGAGTATCCAAACAACATTTTTTTCATGAATCCACCCATTCTCTCTGTGTAATATCATGGGGTATCGTACCACGTTTCCTCTAAATAAAAAAATCTCCTTCCTTCTAATCTAATGTTTTTTATAGAATCAATAAATTTGATTCTGTGAGTAGTAAGCTTAAGAGATTCCATTATCTTGAGTTATTTATTGATTTTTTATTATACTTGCATCAGAATCGCCGTTTAAAGCACGCCTGAGCGTGCGAATACATGCGATTAAAGCTCGCCGAGCTTTAAAGGTTGTCAAGGAAACGACTGAATGCAACAACGGACATGGACGCGACAAAAACGTAAATAATTCTCGTAACAATAGTAGCAATATTATTATGCCCTCTCGATTTATCACGGCAAAAATTATTTCGAAGTTTTTAGTACGTAATTTATTTCCAGTATTGGAGGTATAATAAAAAATAGCGTAAAGTATTCGTGGATAACTGGTCTTTAAAACACTTGCTCTATTTCGAGCACTCCGGCTACGCCGTCGTGCTCGAAAACGCGCGCGTGTTTTAAAGACCTTGTTATCCACTCATACTTTAATATAATATTTTATAAGTAAAACCCATATCCTTAAGAACAGACCGTAAAGTATCACTTTTATATGTATAAAAAATCAATGCCGCAATTCATTAATTTTTTATTATACCCGCATCAGAATCGCCGTTTAAAGCACGCCTGAGCGTGTGAAAACAGGCGATTAAAGCACGCCGAGCTTTAAAGGTTATCAAGGAAACAAGGTATATAGGTAACATTATAACTTCATCGCTATCTTTATTTTGCTGACACAACTGAATGCAACAACGGACGTGGATGCGACAAAAACGTAAAAAATTCTCGTAACTATAGTAGCAATATTATTATGCCCTCTCGATTTATCACGACAAAAATTATTTCTACATTTTTAGTGCGTAATTTATTTCCAGTATTGCAGGTATAATAAAAAATAGCGTAAAGTATTCGTGGATAACTGGTCTTTAAAACACTTGCTCTATTTCGAGCACTCCGGCTACGCCGTCGTGCTCGAAAACTCGCGCGTGTTTTAAAAACCTTGTTATCCACTCATACTTTAATATACCATTTTCGACGACTGACATCGAAAGTAGATTTTTCTCACTGTCATTTGACAACAGAAAGTTGACATTTGCCACTGAGCGTGCGTTTTCATCACTTTACCGCTCGCCGAGCGTTTTGGGTTTCCTCGTGAACAAAATAGATAGCCACGTCCGAATGTTTCCTTGACAAAGCCCGTCATTTGCTGAAATAATCGCGTCACATGCCATAGACTGCGCGAGTAATGTTAACTTGATTGTCAATGAATTTTTGCAATAAAATAAAATATGATATTTTCCTTTAATAATATGCTGTCGTCGAAAAAATAGTATATATGTTTCGAGATAAAAGTGCGCTTGCCGCTTTTGCATGATTGCTGGTTTCGGCTTCGCCTCAACCAGCAATATTCATGCGCAAGCGGCAAGAATGCACTTTCAGCTCTTAACATACAATATACTATTGTTTGAATCTAGTCTACAGTAAGTACTTCTGTATTTTCGTACATCCTGTAAATTACATCCCTGATGGCTAATTTTTCCGTATCAGTTAATTTACTAATAACATTTCTTGGCTGTTGAGCTTTTCTTTTAAACCTTTGTTTGGAACAGTAGATAGAAGAATTTTTGTTAGTTCTGTAGTTATCGTTATAGGATTCTTACATTTTTTATCTGAAAGAGAATAGTACACATGTTTCACTATTAACTTTGCATCTTCCGAAAGATTAATTCGTTTTGCTGACAAATTTAACTCTTTTTCCGTGTGTAATAGAATTTGTTAATAATTATAATTTAGCAAATGACACTGTCATTGGTGTCTTGTCAAGTTTAATATTTTGGTTTTCTGATTTAATAATACACATACTTCCTAAAATTTCATAGCTAACTATCAAAATATTTATTTCACTATTTTCATAGGAGAACTATACCAAGAGATGAAATAAATGTATAACTAGTCACCTATGATTCGTGTTATACGTTTGGCAGTACTGAAGTGTATTGCTGGTGGCACTGTCAGTCAATTTCAAATTCGAGGTTAGTAGGTTAGATTTTCTGTTTTATTTAACTCATACTGACGCAAAACTTAACTTGCAACTCTCGAATTTGACATAGCCTACAGTGCTACCAACAATACAGTAGTGACTGACTTATGGTCTTTCAGTAGTGGGTTATGGGGCTACTTTACAGGTTGTTACGGTATAAAAAGGACTTTACGACACCCACCCAAGGTGAGCATCGCACCACGGAATCAGTCCTGAAAACATGACACACTTGCCCTGAGATCGGTTCGAAATAGGCTAATAGGCCACGGCTGGAACGCTCAGGGAGTCGGGCGTGAGTCACACGATACGTTCTGGGCAAGCGCGTTGTGGCATAATATATACAGGGTATGTCGAAATTATGAGGGCGCCACCAAGCCTGTCGTAACCCGGCTAACCGGGCCTGGACGGTTAGACGGGAGCGAAGCATGCAAAAATACTCCGCCAATAAGATTATTCAAGAGTTGCAAGGTCAAACAACAACTTCGGGATTGCCTTAAGCAAGGATTGTGATTAGGTGTCCATCCGACCACGAATACGCAGCTGTCTCACTCACCTGCACGCTCACAGCTTCCTCGTTCCGTCGTACAATAATTCGTACAATAAAGGGGCGTCTATCTGTAACAGAACATGCACAAACCGAAACAAACAATAGTTCCCTTAACTAACCAATCATATATTTCACTTCGAGTTACAATGGGGTAGCAGCATGCGTCGCCCTGTATCTAACCTTACTCTATAATTAAGGGCACCAGCTGGCACGCGCGCTCTAAGCTTAACGACAGATGTTGAACATTAGTGAACAGCAATAATAGGTACAAAGATACACATTGCCTTATGCAAGGGCAGCGACGATTTACATTAGCCTTCACGGCCTGAACTGTCTGCAGTCTGAATGAATACACTAGCGTCGTAATGAATAGGTACAAAGATACACATTGCCTTATGCAAGGGCAGCGACGATTTACATTAGCCTTCACGGCCTGAACTGTCTGCAGTCTGAATGAATACACTAGCGTAGTAATGAATAGGTACAAAGATACACATTGCCTTATGCAAGGGCAGCGACGATTTACATTAGCCTTCACGGCCTGAACTGTCTGCAGTCTGAATGAATACACTAGCGTAGTAATGAGTAGTAATGAGTAACACTCGCGTTCACAGCGGTAATCAGGTTAAAGGCACATACCTTAATGCGTGGGCGGCGAGGGAGCCTGGTACAGCTAAGTTGCGACGAGCTGCAATCGTAGGCGGTAGGTACCTTCGGTGTTACAACGGCGAAAGGGGGTGAATGCATAACCGCCTCAATGGCGACGGGAGACGCGTCAAGACGCGTACAACGGGACGACGAAAATGATGGGGGCCTCACTCGTTCTGCTGAACCAAATCCTCGTAGGTCGAGATGAAGGGGGCACGACCCCTCACTAATAGTAGCAGGAACTGGGCTCCAAAACACCCACGTTACGCCGAAGATCACTCGACAAATTTCGAATCACCACCACCACACACAAGCGCTCTCTGCCACGGGCTCTGGAAGACTCCCTGAGGGAAGCGTCGGCAAAAAGGTCACCTTCGCCGCGTCCCCCACGTGACCAAACCACAGCGAATCGCAAGGCGATGAAATGAAACCAACCAATGCGGGCCACGCTGGTATCACGCCGCCACAGCGTGCTAAATGAAACAAACCAATGCGGGCCACGCTGGTATCACGCCGCCACAGCGTGCTATTCAGAATTCAGAAAAACGCCATCAGAGGAGAGCTCCAACCGACGACAAATACTGCTTTTTAGGCTAACTATGTGCGAAATCGTGATTCTGGAATTAGGCGATGGAGCCAAATAAAGAGCTAAAAGGGCTTAGCATACGGGCGCGCTGCTCTAAGCTTAGGCGGCTATTCAAAATACCAAAATGACCTAACTAACGGCGTGAAATGCAATTAAGCATCTGAAATAGCAAAATGACTTAACACTCCCCTTACTTGAAAGAGAGTTCCCCGAAGTCTCTTATAAAACAACGAGGCATTTTGGCTGCGGCGCCACGAGCACTCAAACGGCCGGAAACGCTGATACGATAGCTGTACCCCCAAAGGAATTACGCACACCGGCCACCAGATAGGGTACGACAGGAGGGAAGAGAGAAGAGGGAGAAGAAAGACTGGATACGCCAGTGGAAATACGAAAATTGGGTAGGACCTGGCGGTTCGCTGATGGCTAGTACACACTCCCCGGACCACGGAAGACGGGCGACAAGAAAACTAGCTGTCCCAAAAGGAGTGGCGCTCCGCCAGGGGTCCACAAAACGATTCGCGTCTGGCTCCCTCGGGGAACCAAACGGGCAAAGACTAGGCAGGCTGAGGACAGTCTCGCCGATCCGGCTCGACTGCCCCTCCCAAAATAGGAGTGCCACCACAACGGTTCGCAAAACCACGTCGATAATCGACCACCAAAACGACAAGACAAACAAAATATAACCGACCAGACCCGAAACGGGTGTGGCACGCACTGCGGCGGCGGCCACGAAACGCCGACTGGACCTTAACACCGGGTCCATGACGGTCGCCTAACAGTGCGGTTTTGGAAGGTGGAAAGAAAAAGAGAACAACGGGGTTGGGTAGTTGTCGCCGGGACACGGTAGATAGTAATGACAAGGGGAAAAGAAAGGTAAAGATAGAGCATAGGGAAGGAGGGTTTGGGGTTCCAAATTGGAACCGTGAAAATATCTAATAATAAAGAAAAACGCGCGGTTAGCGCTCGTCAAAATCGGGTCAATAGAACGTCTTACTCCCATGCACACTTCCGACAAACCGTTCCAAAAGAACATGGGGGGGAGAAAAGGATAAGTCCCTCGTAACCTGTCCCGCAAGCCGCCTGAAGAGGGCACGTTGCGCGTCACGGGATCGGCGCATTGTGGGGTTCCCCCAACAAGGAAGCTCGGGGAAAGGTAGGTACTACTGAAGATACGGCTCTAGGCCGGCGGTATGGCCGTCAAGGCCTACAAAGAAAAAGGGAGGGGGGTTAGGGAAAACGGGCGTTAGAAGGCTAAACGTCCGTGGGATTGGGTTTTAGGTCTTTCGCGTGCCAAGTGCCTTTCGGGGCACCGGTCTCGTCGGACAGCTCGTAAGTGGCAAGCGAAACTTGCCGACTGATATAAAACGGCCCTATAAATTTTGGAGCCAACTTGGCGTTAAAATATTTCGCCGCATCGGAAAGTACGTAATTTCGTCGCCAGACGGTATCGCCAACGGCGAATTGAGCCGGGCGCCTTCGCAAATCGTAAGTCGCCTTGGAGGCTTTGTACGCCACGTCTAGTCGCTTGACTATGTCTTCATATACCGACCTTAACGCGGGAGTCCGTCGTAACAAGTCTTCGCGACTCTCTACTCGTATTTGTTCCGAAACATCCACCTCCTCGGGGTTATTGGCGCGCGTCCCCTCTAACTGTATCTCTCTGCCGAAATTGGCAAAATATGGGGTCATGCCGGTGACTTCGTGTACTGCGGTACGCACTGCGCAAGCGACTTTCGACAAATATTTATCCCACTCCCGGTGGTTGTCTTTCACGTACGACGCTAGCATAGTTTTTAATACTCGATTAACGCGTTCGACGGGGTTGGCCTGCGCATGATAATGCGCGTTAAAGATGATTCGTGATTTATACGTATCGGTAAGCTGTCGGAATTCTCTGCTGCGAAACTGTACGCCGTTGTCAACCAAGACGTACTGAGGTGCTCCAAAGAGCAAGAAAACATCGTTCTCAATTTTCTGAGTCACCGCGGTCGCAGTGGCGGTACGCAACGGGAAGAAAAGGGTAAATTTGGTAAAGTAGTCAGCCACGGACAGAATATATACGTAGCCTTTCTTTGAACGGGGCAACGGCCCTACAATGTCGATAGATATCATTTGCCACGGCTTATCCACCACGGGGTGACGACACATCAAGCCGGCCGGGCGTTTTTGTTCGGGTTTCTGCGCTAGGCACGTCGCGCAACGGTTAACGTAACGGGTCACATCCGCCTTAAGTTTAGGCCAATAATACTGTTGAGCGATACGACCGTAGGTCTTATAAATGCCTAAATGGCCTGCGGTAGGTTCGTCATGGTTTTTGCGGAGAATTTCGGCGCGTTGAGGCTTCGGAACCACCTCTTTCCAACTCGTGCCTTCGTCCAATTCGGGATATTTTACGTTAACATGTTTAAACAATTTCCCTCGCGATAGTTTCCACGCCGAATACTTGAATGGTCTTTCTACGACGCGTGTACACATGCGCCTATACCAACGGTCAGTTCGACTGTCGTTCGGTGCCTGAGCACCGGCTTCGGGTTCTCCAGAATCGACAACTGAGATTACATCTATTTCGGGTATAGCACGGGACAGCGCATCCGGAACGACGTGGTCTTTTCCCTTCCGGTGTTTGATCGTGAAGTCGTATTGTTGGATACGAACAGCCCAACGGGCGAGTCTCCCGGTGGGTTCCTTAAGATTATTTAGCCAGATAAGTGAATGATGGTCAGTAACGACTGTGAAGTGAGTGCCTTCTAAATATGGGCGTAACTTCTCTATGGCCCACAGGACGGCCAAACATTCGCGTTCCGTAACCGAAAAGTTACGCTCAGGTTTCGTAAGAGTCCGACTAATGTAACAGATGACTTGTTCTTGGCCATCAACGGTCTGAGTCAGCACGGCGCCGATACCAACATTGGAAGCGTCCGTCTGTACGATAAACGGGAGAGAAAAATCGGGACACGACAAAATGGGTGCCGAAACTAGGCAATTTTTGATGGTTGTAAATGCGACTTCGCATGACTCGGTCCACTCAAACTTCTGAAACTTTTTCAATAACGACGTCAGCGGAGCAATAATGGCTGAGAAACTTGGTATGAAACGCCGATACCACGATGCCATGCCGACAACTCGCCGTATCTCCGAAACGTTTCTAGGTCGCGGCAAGTTAAGAATCGCCGAAACTTTATCGGGGTCGACTAAAAGTCCTTGGGCGTTAACGACATAGCCCAGGTATCGTAATTCTGGTTGGCAAAAATGGCATTTATCACGACCCAGTGTTAAACCAGCGTCGTTTAGTCGCTGCAATACTTCGTCTAGAATCTCGACGTGCTTTTCGAAAGTCGGGGTACAAATAATCACGTCATCTAAATAGACAAAGACGTAAGGTTCCAATTCGGGACCCAACACATGGTCGACGAAACGTTGCCAAGTCGCTGGCGCGTTATGAAGCCCAAAGGGCATGCGAGTAAATTGAAACAAACCGCGCCCGGGTACTGTGAAGGCCGTTAGTTCCTTAGATTTCTCTTCCATTTCAATTTGCCAGTACGCGGATTTGATATCAAGCGACGTCATGAACCGGGCATCGCGTAAGCGATCCAAAATCGAAGACACGTAAGGTATCGGGTAGGCGTCCTTCTCGGTGACGCTATTTAATTTGCGAAAGTCAACGCAGAAACGATAGGTCCCATCTTTCTTTTTAACTAGTAAAATCGGGCTCGACCAGGCTGAACGAGAACGTTCCACCACGCCTGATTTCAGCATCCTGTCCAACTCAGCATCGATATGCGCCTGCATTGCGGGAGAAACCGGGTAGTACCTTTGTTTAACCGGTGCCGCCTTAGTAGTGATTTTATGTTGAACGTACTTGGCGCAGCCGAGTTCGGGTTTAGCGGTAGTAAAATGTCGGTTTACGAGAGTGTCTAATTGGGCTCGTTGATCCGAGTTCAGGTCGAACATAGACTGCAAATTGCCGGTAGGAGTATCAATGGCCGCTACGCCGGGTTTTGAGAATTCCCACTCCCCTCGAAACACGTCTGGGACTATTCCCACTGACTTCCAAAAGTCTATCCCCAGGATCAGGGTGTGCGGAACCTCCGGAACTATCAAAACATCGATAGCTACCACTCTGTTATTTAAACGAATAGGTAAGTGCAGGGTACCTAGACTGGTCACGGTCTGTCCATTAGCCACTGAGCAAACGGGTCTCAGCTTCTTATTTATGCGCAGGCCTACAGTACGCAACACGTCCCAACCCTTAGCTCCTAAGATCGTTCGATTCGCTCCTGAGTCCAACAAAGCTAACAACTCGAAACCCATGATTTCAACAGTCACATGCGGTCGACGGTCATCAGATGACCTTTCTAATACGTAATCGAGAATGACTTTATTTTTTTTAAATTTGGTCTCGCGCTCCTCGATAAGTCCCTTCATAAATTTAGTCGAATTGCTAAACACGCGCGAGGACACTGCTCGACCGTTCAGCGTCTCGCGGGGTCGTTTCCCTGTCCCCTATCTCTTGTTCGACAACGAGGACAAGTGTTTACGGTCACTTCAGGTTTGCCGCAACGGTAACAGAATTTCTTGCCGCGGGGTCGCGGACACCTACTGGCTCTATGGCCTGGTTCGTTACAGTTCCAACACCGTATGCTTGACTTGGGTGCCGGTTCTCGATTCCTCCTCTCGGGAGTATTAACGTCACGCGTTTCGACAATATCAACTGGGCACGTTTCCGCGATAGGCGCGACCTCGACGTATGCCAAGTCTGTTTCTAAGTCAGACTTCTTTCTAGAAGGTGGCACGTAAGTTTCAATGGCATAGCGCCGTTCCTCAATCTTTCGTCCGTATAGCGCTAGCTCGTCGACCGACCGGACTTCCGTCAATCCCAACTGGGTTTGGTATAAAGGTGAAATATTATGCAACAAAATACGCAACTGTTTCTCTTCGGGAACCGCTTCGGTCAGGCGCGAAAACATTGTGCGCATGATAGCGATATAAATGCCCATACTTTCCGTAGGGCCTTGCGTGCGACGTCTAATTTCGTCCAACAACCGTTCATCATAATTCGCAGGCTGAAACTCTAGACGCAATAAATTGACTAACTGTTGCCACGTGTTAGGGGTCGCTCTATTCGCGCGATACCATAGCAATGCGTTGCCCGAAAACAAATCGATGGCCTGCATAAACAACTCTTCTTCGGTAAGGTTTCTGGCCACTCTGAGTTCGCTAACACGCTCGATGAAAGCGTTGACCGACAGACCTTTCGGGTCACCTGAGAATTGTATGTTCCATTTCGAAACAGGGGTTGCCTTAAATGAGATCGTACGCGACATCGGCGCAACAAAACTCGGAGTCGACATAGTTGCCGCCGTCGTAGTCGTAGTCGTCGTCGCGACGGTAATGGTAGGTGCGACACCGGACGTCGATGGCAGCGCTACGGCGCTTTCTTCCTCAGCCGTAGTCGCAGACGACCCTAGCTTTACTTGGTTAAGTTCGTAGGTTGAACGTATGAGTGATAATTCCGCGAACGCTTTTTGTTTGAGCGCTCGCTCTTCCTCCGTTATAGCTGAACAATTCGTCAGACGGTTCATTCCGTGATAAAATTTCGTTTCGATCGTAGCCGCTACTTCTTTAGTCGGGTTAGCTAAATATAGCTGAATCTTTTCTTCTAATTCGCCAATCAATGTTGTCACGGCCGTGAGATCCTCCTCGAACGTATACGGGTACGGCGGTCGCGTATCCATATCTGCGCGTCCCTCCTCTCTCAATACGTCGCGTAACCGGGAGCGCAACAAGGTAACCGTGCCGGAAGCATCACGGCCTCTGATTCTCAACTCGTATTCAGCCTCCGCGCGAAGCAGGCGTTCAATATGTAGCTTTAGCACCATGTTTACAACCGGGAAAGGACCGACTTGTGTAATACGTCGTATAAAAAGAAAAACGTTAGCACGTGTTTGGTAAGTCAATTACGTCAGATATCCGAACCAAATCGTAGACGGTCAAGACGGGAGAAATCGGGAAAAAGTGGTTTGTTACCTTTCACTCGCCCAATGGCTTAACGGGACTATCTGTCCATATCCTTTGCGAAGAGACCGAACATAAGCTAAAAAGAGCAAATTCCAAAACTAGGCGGTCAACGAATGGCTTAACGCGCCTACTATCAACCAACAATGGTCACAGACAGTACTGCGCCCGAAATCGAGCGACAGAAAAAGAAAAACGAGAAAAAAAAATCCGAAATGGGGTCGCGCGTTGTCACGCAACAAGGTCTCAGACGTTAAAGCGTCAGAATTAAGACACACGGATGGGCTTAACGAGACTACTCCAGTCCAATAACAGCAAAATTAAGACACACAGCGCAAAAAAAAAGGAAACCCCAAAATGAGGTCGAGCGTTGTCGTGCACCAATAGGCTCCAAACGTTGGAATAGCCAAAATTAAGACGTACAACGAAGGGGCTTGACGGGAAGACGAATATCGGAAAAGAACAGGCCCACACGTTGGGAAGCCAAAATTAGCCTGTTACGGTATAAAAAGGACTTTACGACACCCACCCAAGGTGAGCATCGCACCACGGAATCAGTCCTGAAAACATGACACACTTGCCCTGAGATCGGTTCGAAATAGGCTAATAGGCCACGGCTGGAACGCTCAGGGAGTCGGGCGTGAGTCACACGATACGTTCTGGGCAAGCGCGCTATGGCATAATATATACAGGGTATGTCGAAATTATGAGGGCGCCACCAAGCCTGTCGTAACCCGGCTAACCGGGCCTGGACGGTTAGACGGGAGCGAAGCATGCAAAAATACTCCGCCAATAAGATTATTCAAGAGTTGCAAGGTCAAACAACAACTTCGGGATTGCCTTAAGCAAGGATTGTGATTAGGTGTCCATCCGACCACGACTACGCAGCTGTCCCACTCACCTGCACGCTCACAGCTTCCTCGTTCCGTCGTACAATAATTCGTACAATAAAGGGGCGTCTATCTGTAACAGAACATGCACAAACCGAAACAAACAATAGTTCCCTTAACTAACCAATCATATATTTCACTTCGAGTTACAATGGGGTAGCAGAATGCGTCGCCCTGTATCTAACCTTACTCTATAATTAAGGGCACCAGCTGGCACGCGCGCTCTAAGCTTAACGACAGATGTTGAACATTAGTGAACAGCAATAATAGGTACAAAGATACACATTGCCTTATGCAAGGGCAGCGACGATTTACATTAGCCTTCACGGCCTGAACTGTCTGCAGTCTGAATGAATACACTAGCGTAGTAATGAATAGGTACAAAGATACACATTGCTTTATGCACGGGCAGCGACGATTTACATTAGCCTTCACGGCCTGAACTGTCTGCAGTCTGAATGAAAACACTAGCGTAGTAATGAATAGTAATGAGTAACACTCGCGTTCACAGCGGTAATCAGGTTAAAGGCACATACCTTAATGCGTGGGCGGCGAGGGAGCCTGGTACAGCTGAGTTGCGACGAGCTGCAATCGTAGGTGGTAGGTACCTTCGGTGTTACAACGGCGAAAGGGGGTGAATGCATAACCGCCTCAATGGCGACGGGAGACGCGTCAAGACGCGTACAACGGGACGACGAAAATGATGGGGGCCTCACTCGTTCTGCTGAACCAAATCCTCGTAGGTCGAGATGAAGGGGGCACGACCCCTCACTAATAGTAGCAGGAACTGGGCTCCAAAACACCCACGTTACGCCGAAGATCACTCGACAAATTTCGAATCACCACCACCACACACAAGCGCTCTCTGCCACGGGCTCTGGGAGACTCACTGAGGGAAGCGTCGGCAAAAGGTCACCTTCGCCGCGTCCCCCACGTGACTAAACCACAGCGAATCGCAAGGCGATGAAATGAAACCAACCAATGCGGGCCACGCTGGTATCACGCCGCCACCGCGTGCTAAATGAAACAAACCAATGCGGGCCACGCTGGTATCACGCCGCCACAGCGTGCTATTCAGAATTCAGAAAAACGCCATCAGAGGAGAGCTCCAACCGACGACAAATACTGCTTTTTAGGCTAACCATGTGCGAAATCGTGATTCTGGAATTAGGCGATGGAGCCAAATAAAGAGCTAAAAGGGCTTAGCATACGGGCGCGCTGCTCTAAGCTTAGGCGGCTATTCAAAATACCAAAATGACCTAACTAACGGCGTGAAATGCAATTAAGCATCTGAAATAGCAAAATGACTTAACAAGGCGTTTCCTATCTCATAAATTTATAAGGTACCAAACATAAATGACAAGTTGGAACTGACCAGCTGAACCTACATTTGAATTCTTGATTTATAAAATTAACTGTAATAGAACATTATTCATACTAAATTTCAAATAAGAATGCAGTAGGTGGCGCTCTAAACTCAAACTCAGTTTTAAACTATGGATTTTCTTTATATTGTACTTGTGGTTAGAGTTGGCTGTTTATCAGTCTTCGTTTTATATTTTTAGGAATATTCATGTCAAATGTCAAATTAACATTTTTATAAAATATTTGATTTTCAGATGGTTGTAATGTTTACTTTGTTTCGACCAATAACGATTATAGTTGAGATTACTACTTAGTTCCAAGTACTGCATGCTTTTATGAATTTTAGTATCGTTCGCCTGTGATGTGGTTTACACGTTAAGTGACCGTGCTCTTTTGCCCCTTCCTCTGGTGAAGCCCCTTACGAAAGTGAACAAACCTCTGAGTTCTTCGACCTCAATAAGGACACGATCCAATCCCGGATATCGTTTGTTAAGTAGTGGGTTGCATATAGTATACTAGTTATAACAATGTTTGTTCAATTTAGACGTTCCTCTCCGCTTCCAATAATATTTTAATTATAAAAACGTAAACTTTGTGCTATTAACAAAATGGTAGCGTAGATAATATTTAAACATTTCTACTTACTTTTAGCAATTGAATTATCTTTTACCTAACGATGATTTATTTAAAAGTAATAACATTATATGCATATAACTCTTCCAAAAATGTAATTTGATATATCCTAAATTCTAATTAATTCTCCTATAAACCTTTTCGATATTTTCGGAACAGGCAATGCATTCTGGAAACAATATAACATTGTTGTAATCAATATGTAGAACTTATAAATTTAAAATTCAAAATATTTCGGTACGGAATACCGGCCAGTTTTGCAATATTTTGCGCAGCTGGACGTTGATGTGCGGTTACCGAATAGCTATGGCGATAACGATACGAATAAATCATTTACAACCAAATGTGGCCAGATACCTAGTTTCCTGTTAATGGAGCTTTAAATTTCTGTTTGGGAAATAAAATAGCGGTAAGTTGCAGATAGTGCAAATATAAATTGCCATTTAGAATAGAGCAGTGCTATACGTTGTGCATATGCACTGATTACCAAAATTATTTGAATTTAACGGTAAATAAAAGATTTTAATAACGAAGGATATTTATGCACGTATCTGTTACATTATCTCTTGATTTACTAGAACAGGACGCAAGAAATAAATCGTGGAGTTAACGACTTGTTCAGCCTATAGGCTATTTTTAATAGTATATTATATCATGAGGGACTAAAGTGCACCATTTAATCCCGCGAGTGGAGTTTGTTGCCTCGAGGGCGAAGCCCGAGGGCAATAACCACTCAAGGGATTTAGGCACTTTAGTCCCGAGGTACCTATATACGCTATTTTTTGCACTTTTGGGAACATTATCATCAAACATTTCCAAAATTTTGAATCTGTCAATTTGGAAACTGACAATTATAATTTATTACAAACTGAATTGCAGCAGGTCCTGGATAGCCTGAATCAGTTGGCAGTACTGAAGAGTATTGTCAGTATATGTCAAATTCGAGATTTGCAGGTTAAGTTTTACGTCAGTGTGTGTCAGATGACAAACAAAACCTAACCTACTAACCTCGTGTGTACATAAATTTACCATAGTTACGGTATCATTTTTACTTTAGTCCCTAGGGATTAAATGAGTTACTTTAGTCCCTAGAGATTAAATGATCTACTTTAGTCCCGGTTTACGGGGACTAAAGTATCAACTTTAGTCCCGGAAGTGCAAAAAATATATTAACGTAAGCAGTATGATATTATTTTAGAATTGCTGTAAACTTTTGGTTTTAGTGGATGGCGAACTGAATAGCCTAGTATTAACTAACAAAGGTTGTAATAAATGAATGCAGGACTCCTAACGAAACGTTCGGTTGACCATTATTAATAACATATTAATAGTTATTTATGCACCAATGAGTAAACTACAATTTTTTAAATTAAGTAACATTGTAATCTATTCCATCAGGAATATTAAGTAATTGGTATCACAAACATTCACGTGTTTTGTGCGTTATCTATCGATTTTTTAACCAAAACTAGTATTAATAATAATAAAATTGTTGTTTTCACGTCTGGGAACAAAGCTCGGTTTCTACGATACCAAAATCGTGACAGAAATAATGAATTATTCCCTATAGGAAAACAATTAACTTACGGAGTTTTCATTATGACTGAAACAACAATTATGTCAAATTCGAGGTTAGCAGGTTAGGTTTTGCGTCAATCTGTGTCAAAACTGATGCAAAACCTAACCTGATAACCTCGAATTTGACATAGACTTACAGTGCCACCAACTTTAAAATGTAAAAATGTCAATAAACTACGTTTAAAAAAAACAGGTTTGTAGTTTTAAATCTTACTGCAACGTGAAAGAATAGTATATGCAATTCGGAGAGACTGCTATTTTGCATTGCATAATATACTATTACATACAAGTACAGCAAGTAGTTTAGCGTAAACAAACATTAAAATTTATGGTATTTTATTTTAATTTAGTTGGCAAATCTTACTGGCAAATCTAGTGAACTAGTTCTATGTAGTTTTCTTGTAATGGAACTGTTGTCCAAGAGGGTAATAGAGAGTGGGTTTGAGGGGTCTTCCAATTTATCCATTACGATTTGAATGTTGATACTATAAGTAATGCCTGAGGCGATCGAAGTAAAGGGATTGGTGAATTTTACTCCAGACGTGCAGAAACAGTTTTTATCGCAACTCTCCCTTTAACAGTCTTTTGACATTCACTCTTGGACGTACGCCTTCCAGTTCGGTTTCCACCCTTCCTTATCTTGTACCACACGTTGCCTATCTTTCTTTTCCATCTGTTTCTGTAGTGTAGTGACATCTATCCATCGTCTTTGGAGTTGTCCTAGGCTGCGTTTGTGTAACGTTGGTTTCCACTGTAAAATGTGTTTTGTCCATCGTCTCATCTCCTGCCTTACTACTAGTATAATATACTCTGGTCACTTTAACCTCACTATTTGTACCACCCTTAAAGGACGGGTGAGTACAACCCTAGCTAGCTCTAATTCTCGGAAAAATTATGGCGTGAATAAAGACCAGGTAGCGGTTCTTAAGGTTACAAACATCATTAAATTTTAATACAAAATGGGCGCCAGTGGTAATACACAACATAATCAGAAATATAGCCATCGTATCAAATTACAAGTTCGATTATGTTTATATCAATTTGTTTGTAAGGGTTTATAGCTGCAATGGTATATGAGTTATTTTGTTGTTATATTGAGATAGAATTTCTTCGGTACTATTTGACCGAATACTAACAAGGTTGTCATAGGACCAATTTTTAGAGAGACCCATTCTTATAAAGAGACATCATATCTGGTTAATTAATTAAAGAATACATACAGATTTAAGTAAACAAAATTTTTGGTACCTAATAAAGTTAAACATAAATCTTAATGTTATTATTAAATACATATTTTAATAATTAATATTAATAATAATTAATAATAGTTTTTGAACGATAAACTTGAAACACAAAAAAACTGAAACAAAAACTCTACGAAAAATGGATCACGTCAAAAGCACAAGAGGATAGGACACAATATAAGCTAGAGCTAGCTAAGTGCAAACGCATGATTTTAGAAGAAAAAAACCGAAGCTGGGAAAATATATGTTTAGAGATGGATATCTACATGGGAGGAACGAGATCATCTCAAGCATGGTAATTCATAAAGAATATAAAGACGAATGACGTACAAAATGTTAATCTGCCCTTAATTAGTATGAAAGACTGGGCGGTGCACTATAGGAACGAGCTTACAGAACAAAGACAAGAATATATGTCACTGTCTCCAACCACCTATCGGGTAGAAGGACCACCGGTAATTATTACAAAAGAAATTTTACAGAAAGCAGTATTCTCTATGAAAAATAAAAAAGCATGCGGGCCAGAAGATATACCGGTCGGTTCTGAAAAATTAATACTAAGGCTGACAGAACTGTTCGAAAGCTATGCAAACGAAGAACATGTTCCTGACGTTTGGAAGATGGGATGGATAACACCGATCTACAGAAAATGCCAAATAAATTAGAATACGGACCCACTGAGATAGAACTTCTTCTTCTTGAAGTTCCACTCCTATCGGAGATTGGAAATCATCATCACTACCCGGACCTTGTCAATTGCTTATCTGAAGAGTTCTGTCGATGTGCAACCGAACCACTCTCTCAAGTTGCGAAGCCAAGAGATTCTTCTTCTGCCGACTGTTCTTTTGCCTTTGATCTTGCTTTGAATTATCAGTTTAAGAACGTTGTACTTATCTCCTCTAAGAACGTGTCCTAGATATTTTAATTTTTGGGTTTTTGTGGTTCTAATAATTTCTCTGACTTTATTCATCCGGCGTAGCACTTCATCGTTAGAAATCTTGTCGACCCATGGTATTCTCAGCATCCTCCTGTAGCACCACATTTCAAATGCTTCTATAGGCTCTTGATGTTATCCGCTTTTAGTGTCCAAGCCTCCATTCCATACAATAGAGTGGAGAATATATAGCATCTCAACACTCTGGTTCTGAGATCTAGTTTTATATCTCGGCTGCAGAGGGTTTTTTTCATTTTTATGAAAGCGCTGCGAGCTACTTCAATTCAACATTTGATTTCTTTTGTATGTTCTGATTGTTCAGTTATCCATGTGCTAAGATATTTATAGGAGAATACCCATTCCACAGCCACGTTGTCAATGTTTATAGGTGGTCTATTATGGTTTATGTTTTTGTTTTTTGTAGTTGCCATAGCTTTGGTCTTCTTTAGATTAATTTCTAGCCCGTATCTTTTGCAAAAAACGTTTGTTGCTTCAACTAGGTGTTGTAGGTCTTCTAGACTATTGGCTATGATAACGGTATCATCAACGTAGCGTAAGTTGTTAATTGTTTCGCCATTTATGACAATACCACCGGTTTCTTCTGCCAGCGCTTCTTCAAAGATGCCCTCACTGTATACATTGAACAAGAGAGGGGACAATACACATCCTTGTCTAACTCCGCGACATATCTTAACCTCCTCGCTTAGATCTTCCCCGACTTTGACTCGTGCTGTTTGGTGCCAATATAGGTTAGATATTATTCTTCTATCTTTACTATTGATGTTTTTCCTCTTTAGTATCTCTAGGAGTTTTGAACGTTGAACTCTGTCGAATGCTTTTTGAAAGTCGATAAAGCATTATGTACATATCGTAATTCATATCTAGGCATCTTTGTCTCAGTACGTTTAGACCGAAGAGGGCTTCTCTTGTTCCCACACCTTTTCTAAAACCCATTTGAGATAGAACAGCAAACCGGTTTTAGAGCAGGACGGTCGTGCGAATATAATTTAATTTGCCTAACACAATTAATTGAAAAGAAGCTAGCTACAGACAGGGAAACCCACCTGCTATTCGTCTATTTAACCAAAGCATACGACAGTGTACCAATCAGTAAACTATGGCAAACAGCTATAAACACCACAGTAATAAAGGCCATAAAACAACTTTACAAAAACTCACAATGAAAGGTGAAGATCGGAAAGCAGTTATCAGAAGCATTTGAAGTAACCAAAGGTCTCCTGCAAGGCTGTCCACTTTCGTCTACCTTATTTAAAATTTACCTCAACCATGCTCTTCACCTATGGAGACATAAATGCCACGGTATGGGAGTTGCAATAACAAATGAAACATCTTTATACACCCTACATTTTGCTGACGATCAGGTCGTGATAGCTCAAGACAAATATGATCTAGAATACATGAGCAGGAAATTAATTGAAGAGTACAATAAGTGGGGATTGAGCGTAAATTTCAATAAAACTAACTATCTGTGCGTAGGTGGACCTTTTTAAGATCTAATACTCGACGACGGAACTAAAATAAACGCATGTCAGGAATATACCTATCTAGGAACCAAAATAAGTCGCTCGAGAAGAACAGAAAAAGAAATTGAAGGCAGAATGATAAAAGGAAGGCAAGTAATCGGTGCATTAAATTCAATCTTATGGAACAGGCATCCCAAACAATAGAAAAAAAAACAAGTTTGTAACTCCATCTTCAGAAGCGTGACACTATATGGATGCTAAGTGCGACATCTAAATTCAACCGTAGAAAGAAAGTAACGGGCAATTGAAATGGACTTCTGGTGAAGATCAGCGAGTGTATCTCGTTTGGAGCGAATTCGAAATGAAAGAATAAGAGACTTTATGGGCATCGAAGCAACAATCATTGAGGACATACAACATAAACAACTAGTTTGGTATGGCCATGTACAAAGAATGAGTGACGAAAGAATCCCTAAACAAATATTCCAGTGGACCCCTATAGAACGCCGAAAAAGAGGACGACCAACCTGGCTGAACGGTATTCAGAAAGCGATGTCTGCTAGAAATTTGGTAGCAGGAGACTGGATGGATAGGAGGGGATGGAAATTGAGAACCGAAGGGCGTAGAAGGATGATATAAGCGGATATATATTGCTACGAACAAAGCTGTTTGTACCTTTAATTGTACTTTTCATTCTTTAAAAGCTCAGTCACTATAAAACCTACTTTGTTGTTGATATCTTTTTGCATGTAATAATTAACTCGGCTAGCTCTAATTCTCTTTTTCTGCAGGGTAACTGTTGCTTAATGTTTGCTCAGACAATGCAGTCTATTTCAAAGTATCTTTACTAGTAATTGAATTATTTTGGAAATATAGTATTTATTTATTTATTTATTTATTAATAAGTAATGTTATATTAAAAGTTCAATCATAACCTTTGAATGACAGTTTGTTGATTTAATTATTTTTTTAGTCAATTTACAAGTAATTGTTCATGTTCAATGAAGTTACTGGTGTTTTAACAATTTAAAAAAAAATGTTATTGACACTTCCAAAATTAATTATAATTATTAAACTTCAGGTTTACAAATTAATCAATTAATAAATCTAATCTAAATTAAATGCATTATAAAATCTCTCTATAGTTCTTTTTAAATTCCTTTTATTCATATTGTTCGTCGCTCATTATTCTGAGAATTGAATTTCAATTTGACTCACTTTGCTTTGTCTCTTGTAGTGTCATGTCTGCAATCTTTTCTGTCTTGAAATACCCCCTGGACTGCACTTAATTCTGCTACTGCTGTAACAACGTTTTCCAAATTTATCGATAGTTCTTCCACTGTATTATCACGCACTGATAATCACTTTTAACATCTTTTTAACTATATTATACCCATAGTTTATCTGTTTTTAAATTAATTCTGGAAAATTATTTATACATGTCACATTTTTCTCCACGCCTCCTTTCTCATATCATAAAACATAAACAATCCCTTTTACTACTCTCACCACTCTTTTTGGAAGTAATTTTTATTAATTATCAAATTAAATCAAATTAGTTAAATATCTTGACAAAAGTCATTTTTAGGTTATAAATATTTATCTAACATTTCATAAACATTTTTAAAACTTTCCAGAATTCTAAACAACCATCACATTAACAAAATTAAGTTATACCTCAGTACTTTCTAACATTCTGCAATGTATTTCATATGAACAATAATTGATTTTTAACAATTCAAACCACTTGCATATTTTAGAGTTGTTATACCAATCTTGGCCAGTTCTAAAGTGATTCAACTTTTTTAGAATATATAATTTTTTACCGTTTTTATATCATAGCAATATATAGTAATAATAATAGCCCATTGTCAATACAACATAAATACATAATTTGAGACTTCCATAAATAAGAGCATATGATAGCTTGCCAAAAGCGTAGTTTTAATAATTTCAATAAGAATCTGTGAAAACCAAAGAAAAGAGGAAACTTTCAATTCAATGTTAATCAAATCAACTGATTGATTGATATTTTGGGTTAGAGGAGTTCGTATGGACAACCTGTTTTTGTATGTTAAGAAATGCGAAAAAATTGATTTGGCGAAAAGTGAAAAACACATCTGTCAAATGTATACTATCTAATATTACCGAAATCGCAGAAATTACACTAGATAACTTTGGAGGCAGTTTTGAATTCTTTCATCTATAATGCTAGTAATTGAATTTAAAAAATGCATTTAATCTACGAGAATTGTTCAATAGAAACACGTTTGGAGACTGTAGCATAACATTTAGTAACTCACTGAAAAAAATCTCTCTTAATATTAAGGTATGAGTTATAGTGCTGTATTAATCTACAGATTCCCTGCTGGTAAATTTCTGCTGTTGGCGAAACTATTTTCTAATGGCAGTCTACACTTCCACGTCCGAAGTGAATCGCTGCCCCTTTAGTAATTGTTTTAATGAATTTTGTGATATATGAATAATGGAATGAACACTTTCCATAGGTACTGATGCTCATCATTTCAGAAAGTTATGTGATTTTAATGCGTCTATTTGCACGTAAACCAATTTTCAAACGCCTCACATTTTCATGAAAACTTGCAACTCGAACATATCCTGGATGAGCGCAGACATTAGTCAACTCCCTTCCTTGTCGAAATTTTCTGTACCGCTAAACCACTAATATTTCTAGTGGTTGAGGTCCTTCAGCAAC